>LPNX010127162.1:2140-29531 GCA_001517045.1 Pseudotsuga menziesii
ATGTTGGATGCTAGGACCTGGGGCTCTATGAAGCTGGAACCAACGAGCTAACCTGTGGGAAGAAATAAGGAGCCTACAAATTATCCATTTTCTCATGTGGCAAATCGAAATATCTATAAGAAGCTTAGAAATTATGTCCTCTGACTGTTATTCTTCTTCGTATAATGGGTCTGATTCTTTGTTTTTCACCCTCTTGGGATGAATACAGGTAGAGCCTCTTTCTCAGCTGAAAAAAATCAGAGAACTCAATCTCATCCCTAATCAGTTAACAATAATAAAAAAATTACCATCCCAAAAACACATATTCGAATACCCAAATGATTTTATGCCTGAGGATGGCGAAATTGAGCTCGAGGACTCTGGTTTTTATTGTGCAGTGATATTTGGCTGGGCACAAATAGGGTTTTGTTATGCCCAAGTCAAGACCAATCCTCATTCATCATAGCATCTGATACCAAATGGCCAAGAGCATGTAGGGAAGAGCACAATGCACCTGGCATCTTAATCCGACTGGGGTCCATGGCCCCCAAAACAAATACCTCTATTTTTTGTGCAAGCTCATAATAGGACTGTGAAACGAGAATCCAAAACACCTGTTCTCGGACCTCTGGAGTTCCATTCACTGGAAAAATCTCTTCGGCTTGAAACCACACATTATTCAGCTGATTATCAATGTATTTCCCTAACGGAGTATTGTAGATCATTCTCATCCATCTTCTTTGCTGCATCGTTGAGAGCCTTCCATTCAATCTTTGGGAACATATGCTTCAAGAACAAGAAATCAGGGTTAAATGGAACCTCCTTTGTCACAAAATTCTCAACTACCAACTCCAACGGAAACCCCCTGGTCACTCCTCCATGAGAGACGCTGTTTCGGGCTCGAAAGATCATCCATGGCCGGTTATGGCATACAAAATTCACAAAAAAAACGAACATAACCCCCGCACGCTGAACAAAATTCACCAAAAAATCAAACATAAGCACGCTTAATCTCTTGGCCGTCGCTGTATCGATGCCTTGACCATTTTATAAGTCAACAAAAGACGGTGCCGTCGCTATAGCGACGGTCTGGCATGGATACAGCGACGAAAGTTGGGGCTTCTTAAAAAAATTGTAAAAATGCATAATTTACCCTTGATTTTTCCACGAAAGTAAAACTAACGTGGAAAACTAACGTGGAAAAATTGATCACATGCACTAGTGTACTTGAACCATGGATTGAACTCAATAATGTATTGAAGGAAACCTTGACTGAAATTCAACGATGGATTGAAGTCAACCATTTATTGAAGCCCACCTTGGATTGAAATCAAGATTTCTTAAAATTTACCTATTGATTGAATTCAACCATGTTTAAAATTCAACTATGGATTGAAGTCAACCATGGTTCAAACTCAATCAACCACTTTTAAAAATGTGGTTCTTGATTAAAGTCAAGGAACTATGCATCAAAGACAACCAACCACGACCATGAAGCAAACATAGTTAAGAAACTATGGATTTAATTCAATTATGGATTAAAGTCACCTATGGGTTAAATTCAATGATGGATTAATGTCAACCAATGTCAACCATGAAACAATCATAGTCAAATATGGATTAAATTCAAGCTTCATTAAATTCAACTATGGATTAAAGTCAACATGTAGTAAAGTCAACATGGATTGAAGTAAACATGGATTGAATTCAACCTATATTAAATTCAAGATGGAATATTGTAAACATGGATTAAAGACATATAAGGATTAAATGCAACTATGTATTAAAATCACATTGAATTAAAGTAAATTAACGTCAACCTTGAAGCAACTATAATGAACTGAGGATTGAAGCCAAACTTGGATTGAATTCAATTATTGATTGAAGTTAACCATAGATTGAAGTTAACCTTGGATTGAAGTCAACCTTGCATTGTATTAAACCTTGGATTGAAGTAAACCTTGCTTAAAAGTCAAATCTATTGATTGAATGCAAGCTTTGTTCAAAGTCAACTATGGATTGAAGTAAACTATGGATTGAAGTCAACCATGGATTGAAGCCAACCTTGGATTAAAGGAAAGTATGCTTAAAATTCAATTATGGATTGAAGTCAACTATGAATTGAAGCCAAGCATGGTTTGAAGTCAACCTTGAAATGAATCCAACCTTGGATTGACATCAACCTTGCTTAAAATTTAACTATGGATTGAATTCAACCTTACTTAAAAGTTAACTATAGAGTGAAGTCAACCATGGATTGAAGATAACCTTAGATAGATGTCAACCTTGTATTGAAGTAGACCTTTCTTAAAATTCAAACATGGATTGAAGTTAAATATGGATTAAAGTCAACCTTAGAATGAAGTCAACTATGGATTGAAGACAACCATGGATTGAATTCAACCTTTGCTTGAAGTCAACTTATTTTAAAGGTCAACCATGGATTGAAGTCACCCTTGGAGTGAAGTCAACCTTGGATTGAATTCAATCTTGGGATGAAGTGACCCTAGGATTGTACTCAACCATGGATTAATGTCAGCCATGGATTGATGTCAACCTTGGATTGAAGTCAACTTTATGTTGAAGTCACCCTAGGATTAAATTCAACAATGGATTGATATCAACCTTGGATTGAATTCAACCATCAATTGATGTTAACCTTGCTTAGTAGTCAACTATGGATTGAATCCAACCTTATATTGAAGTGAACCTTTGATTGAAGCAAACTATGGATTGAAGTCAACCATGGATTTAAATCAACCTTGGTGTTGGTGACAATTTACGAACTAGAAAAATCGAGTAATAACAGTGAAGCTAGTGGAAAAATAGGAGCACATTAGCATATCCTTCCTACGAATGTGATCATGGTTATTAGTAGACGAGTATTTAGCGAGATGGACATATTCAAAAGAATATTCATTTTTTTTGCTCATCTTTGATTGGTCATCAATTGGAGGAAAATATATATGCAGGCTACAAGCCTAAAAAAATTCATCCCAAGAGCGACTGACATGATGAAAATTGATTACGGTGATAGGTTCGGGGCTACCAAACTGCACACAAGTTAATGGATGATCATGATCCTGAAGTAGTTTCCACTAATCCATATGTCCTTGGATGAGCACTTTGGGGCCCTAAAAGGAATTTTCTTAATACCATCTAAGTGTGGCCTGAAAACCACTTACAAGTCAAATAAATGGTTATTAATAGCGAAGGAATCCAGTTTAGTGGAAGAGTTGACAAAATACATTGGTCACGAAGAGTTTGTTATGCATTTTATGTCTCAAGATTGGGGAAGCAAATCAATGGTTTGCATGCCATCAAAGATTCCAAACTACACGATCTTTATTACATGGTAGAGAACCTATTCCAAAAAACCCTTATACATGTATCACTCTAGAAGTGATTCAAGGTCTCAAAAGTTGTCTTGTACAATGACACAAGTGTGACCCTGAAACTGGTTCATCTTCCAAATTGGCCACCGCTTGTGAGTAGATAGTTGGAGTAGTATTAAACACTCATGGGGCCGCATAATTTTTATATGGCTTGACTGACATGCATTTTCATGTCCTGAGTGATCAAATAAATGGATATGATAAGTTCAGGCCATGAAACCTATAAATCTTTTAATTTCATTTTTAGGCCCTGGCGTTGAAACCACCCTGCCATGCGTCTACATATATGTTCTTCGGGGTCACAGAAGTAGTCTTATAAAATTACATATTCCTAACCTTGAAACCACTTCTTGTTATAGCCTCGAATCATTGGGACTCACACCTTTTATTTTCCCAACATATCCTGATCGTCATCATTCCATTATCCAACGTCCCCGCCAATAAATTCCCTTTGCTCCTATATTCATTTACCAATCACAAAGTGACACCTTCCTTAGTCATTAAATCATGCTATTTCAAATACTTTTCCTATAAAAGGATCACATTTGAGTTTATTCTTCTTATGCTGAAAGCTTCCATTCATTTGAGCTATCTCTTTGCCCCTTGCATAGTCCATTTCCCTTGCTGATATTTATCTCAGTATCAAGATACCATGGCGTCCACTGCTAAATTTTCATCCTCACCATCTACAAGTAAGCCCTCAAACATGAAGAGTACCTAATTAACAATCAATTCGACATATATGATCATGTACTTTCCATAGCATATATGCACCTGGTTTCCAGGGATTTTCAAGAGCAAGCAAGGCAAGGAAATGATACGTTAAACCTATGGAACTCAAAACTTGCAAGGGACATCCTACCAAGAGCTTGACCCTTCCTTGAATTAGTGCAATGGTGTATTGAATGGTATGTTCCAAAGAAGAGAGCCAATATATCTAGACTTGGTGCTAAAATCTGTTCGATAAAAATAGATTTTCTTCAGGAATTACTGGAAATTGAAGATGACTCGGATTGACTGATATTTGATGAAGATACCCTAAGTGCCAAGATGAGAGAATTGTCCTCTGAAAGACATGATACTTTTAACAAAACTTTGTTACCACTTGATGTCATTCCCCCTTCTAATATTTCTCCGTACAAGCTCGTAATCTTCTATGGGACAACTAAAGCAATTATTTCTATGGTAATCCAATTTTGGGTTACAATTACGATTTGGTTGTTTGATGATATCGTCCTAGGATTTTTCCTGCTAATAAATTTGATAAGTCAAGCCTCTCCTATAAAGTTAGACATTGTTGCTTCTCTAATTGATATGCTCATGTATCACAATAAGTAATTTTTTTACCCGTTTGACTTGAAAAATTCATTAACACAACCTAATAATGAGGGATTCCTATAATTTGTTAATAAAACTATGTCAAAAGTATATACCATGTTTTTTTATCAACCCCTTCAAATAATTTTTGCCAAGTGCAAAATCTTGTTGAAATTAAATCCTCAAGAACCTATAGGTGATTGGTTTTGTTACGAAGACCATACATAGATTCCTATTTATGGATTAGACCCACCACCCTACAAGCTCCCTTTGTTATTGACCCATAGATTGTTTTCCCTTGAATATATTAGGGAAAGGTTCAATTCTGGTGAGATACATTTCCTCCAGAACAACACTTGTACCTTCAAAGTACTAGAGGAGGTTGGCCCTTTCAATGTTAAGACTAGGGTAGCTCAACCCTTAGTAGAAGAAATGATGGCAAGTTTAAAGCTCCTAATAAGGTTTGCATGGAGGTATGATCCCAAGGGAATCATATCACAAAGAAGAAGAGCTCTAAGATTGGCAGCCTAAGTACATGAACCACAACCAAAGTTGGACTTTGATCAACCAATTTCACATTGTACACGGAATTTTATTGACCAATTTGGAAACTTTAGTATAGGTGCTTCAACAATTTTTTTCTTTAAGATGTTGAATGATGCAGTGCATTCGTCGGTCCATTGGTACTCTTGATTTTCTTTTAATATCTCTTCTAATGGATAATTCATGTTAGACTAGTGTCAAATAAATTTACTATAGTATCATGTATGTCCTAGAAAAACTCTTACTTGTTTAGGATTGATGGGTGGTTTTATTTCGAGAATGATTTTAATATTTCCATAGTCTACTTTAATTCCTTCTTTGCACATTGCATGCCCCTACATTATTCTTACCGGGGTGGAAAATATGCACTTTTTAATGTTTACGGATAACTGAATTTTTTGACATATCTCTAGCATGATCCTTAGCCACTTGCAGTGATCTTTCAACATGGAATAAATTGTCCAATCATCGAAATATACAGCCATAGTTTTGTAGATGTATTCCTAAAATGCTTTAACGAAAATTATTAAAAACATGGCTGAGGCATTTTTAAACCCAAATGGCATAAGTTTATATGTGAAAGATCCAAACCAGCATACAAATGCAGTCTTCTTTTGGTCTTATTTGGGAAATGGGTACCTGATTATTTCCATAAAATCCGTCTGTAAACGAATAGCATTTGTGTCTTGTGACTTCGTTAAGAATTATGTCGGCAAAAGGAGTCAGAAATGGGTTTGTGAGTGTTACTTTTTTAAGTTCTCGAAAGTCGACATAGATTCATAGACATGTCGGGTCATGCTTTTTAGGTTGGACCGCCATTGGGCTCGCCCATTCTGACTGATCAACAGGGTAAATAATTCCAGCGGCAAGTATACTGTCGATTTCCTTCTTGACTATTTCCTTATATTTTTGTGTGAGTTTGTATGGTCTTTTCTTTACTGGTTTAGAATCAGGTTTGATGTCGATCTTAATTTCTCCTATTTCTTGAATAAGTCTTTTTAAATATTTGTAATCCCAAGAAAAAACATCTTGAAATTATTTCAATAGATTGATTATTTCTATCGCCTGTTCCTCGTACCAATAATCACCTATTTTTGTCATTTTAGGTTTGTCGTCATTGGATATATCTAGTTCTTTTAGCTTGAATTTCAAATCCATCCATTATGGTGATTTTATTTCGTTGATTTTTCAGTTACCTTCTTTAAACTATGAAAAAGCTGGTGGGAAGTCAGTTGTTAATAATCTCTCAAGGTCTTATTTTTCTGACTTTTCAACTTTGAATATCATTCTCACTAGTTTGGAAGTTTCTGGATGTTCTGGTTTCCATTTAAAGCTTTTCCCTTTTGTTCTTTTCATTTACAACTGAAGTTTTGTCGAACATTGGATTTCATTCAATTTGACGTTATTACATGTAGTGTTCTATCAGACAAGTTTATGCTCCTCCACTGGTACTTTGTTGCTTGTCGGTTGTAGGAAAATTTTGACCTGGAATTACTTACTTCGATTAGTGACTCATCAAGCGATACGGATTTGAAGTCATTGACAAAGTTTTCTTTGATATATTTCCAAGTGAACATTTCCCCTCTTGATTCCTCCATTTTGTACCACTTATTTAGTAAGCCGTCGAGTGTATTTGCAAACAAGTGTGTCTAGTTTCGTTCATCTTTATGGCTCAATCTTCTCCATTCTTTCTCGCGGGTGTTAGTGTGCTTCTCAGGATCTTGCCCTTATGTGAATGTTGGAATATTTGCTTGTGCGGTGAGTTTTTTTCCTCTGAATATTTCGACAAAGTATGTTGATGTTGTGGTCCAAGTTTGTAGTCTTGACCAATGTGTATCCCACCATCGTGCGGCTTGTCATGTGAATGTCTCGACTAAACTTTGAAGTCAACCTTATTCACCTATGTTTTTTGAAAATTCTTCGACATAAAATTGGGGATTCACCGTATTTATATCTCAACGATGGGTCAGTCGAAGATTCTTTTTTCGTGGGTGCCAAGGTTGGATACTCTCTTATTTTTCTTTCAAACGTTTTTTGGGGTACTAGTGACGAAATAGCATTGTTTTAATTTAATTTTAGGGATGGCTTTGATTGTCCAGCAGTCTCGTGCTTGTCCTTTGTATTTTTCTATCTTTCAGTTGTAAAGTTCAGAATTTGAATTGTATCTGATTGATTTGGGATTTCCGAGATGGATTTCCACATGTGCGTTTGGTTTAGTATAATCTTCAATGTTCTTTATTTTTCCGGTTATCGACATCGTCGTAAATTGGTTATGTCCAAATTTTTCCTTGTGATAGGTGTATTGGTACAAAAACTTTCTGTCCATTTCCTTTTAGTTTGATTCTTTCTTTGTCCAGTGATATTGATGCTTTCATTTTCCTTCCCTAGGGTCGACCAACTAGTGTAGGGAAGGAACTAGATCCTTCCTTGGGATTGATGATTTCAAAATCGACTTGATTCATGATGCCTTTGATAGTCATGTCAACATTTTTCCATACACCAATTGGTTCAATCAATCCTTGTTGTTAAATTTCATGAACCATAGATATACAAGCCAAAAATGAGAGCTATCTAGAAATAACTATATAGTGGAATTATCAAATCAATGTAAACTAAACAACGAATTCATGAAAGAAATTTCACACAAATCAGACAAGTATTGTTCAGATTATCATAACATTAATCTTCGTTAGTTAATAAATAATAAATGGTAGTACAATAAATAGAATTTGAATATTGTGGATAAGATTCGAATTCACCAACTCAAACTAACTGGTTAGCTAACTCAGAGTCGAAATAATCACAACTGGAGCTCACTAGTTAACTCCAGATAACTAAAGCAGTCTACAATCATTTAACTCATGAGGTAGGTGGACAAAAGGTTCCACACTCCTTGCATGCATGCAAAACTGGCGCTAGGCTAACTAGTTGTGATCTAACTGATAGTAACTGGAGCATAAGTGCCATGAATAATTACCTACCACATCCAACTAAACGTGGTTGTTGGTGGCACTCAAAGTGGTCTCCTATAATGTAGGGATTGGTCCCTAGGGCTCCTAAACTTATGAAATTAGGTGTAGTAAGTGGAATATGACCCTTAGGTGTGTCCCCCATGTGCCGGTGGATGATGATGATCTCCTAAGCCAGGATTAATGTATCGAATAGACTTATGTGGGTAAAGGGAGGATTAATTAATCCTAACACCCCCCTTAATCCTAACTTTGGACAACTTGGGCCCTGACAACTGGGCCAAAATTCACCCATACAATATAAATGAAATAAAATGATGCTTAATAAACTAGGAAAATGGGGAAAACCTCATGGTAAACCCCCCCCAAATAAGCAAGTTATCAGGAAACAAGCTTCCATACTTAAGAGAAGAATTTTCTCTTTGAGCAAAAACTTGTGAAAAAATTGTTGATCTGCAACTCTATGGAGCAATAATGTAGAAGCTTGTTTCTTCTGTGCACCAGAATCCTAGGACTGTGGATGTCAAATTTTCCATCTTCTTCCAGCCTAATGATATATAGGAGAAGAAATATTGCATTTGTCTCTTCTTTATGGAGGAATAGTGACTTTATCCAATTTGTTCTTCAGTGGGGAAAATTGTGGATCAGTCCTCACCATCAAGTAGCATCTCTCAAAAAGATTGTTGCACCTCACTGAAGGAAGTGAAACCGAATGAGAGAGCGCAAAATATTCATTATGATACTGGGACCTCGTTCTTCTTCTATCATCTGGATCCCCAACAAAATTCCCATATGCTTCAATGAGATTTTGAGCCCATTTAGGCTTCTGATTTGGAATAGGAGCTTGATCTAGACCGAGCTTTTATTGAGGATCAATATCAATATCAAGATCATGTTGATCTTGTTCCTCATCTTCTTAATCTGAAACATTAGACAATGCATCATTAAAAAAAGGTGTAGATAGAATGTTTTCACCTCCTCTTTCGAATGATAGTTGAGGTTGTATTGATCTGAGTATGGAAGAAAGTGTGAGAATTCATATGCCTTGGAGGCATGGTTTGCAACACTCTTTGCTATAATATTCCCAGTTGAGATATCTATGATATCGACTGAGTCATGACTAAATACTACTCGTTTTGGTGGGCTAGTATGTGTCATCTGATATACAGATAACAAATTTGTAGCTAAGGAGGGAAAATAGAGTACATTTCTGAACACTCTGTGCTTTAACTTGATAGAACCCTTTCCTTCATCTCGAATTTTAGTGTCGTCACCCATGTGAATACTCGAACCATCATTATTTTGTAATGAAGAGAATGATTCTATAGATGCAACCATATGATTGGAGGCTCCTGAATCAATGAGGGAGGCATGTGTTTTTGAATAGCTAGCCTTCAATGCATGGCATCTCTCATCATGATCTTTAAAATTTTCTCCAGATTTAGTCTTGTTTACACCTTATGTTAGGATATTTAGACACTTAGGAGTCAGTTAAGATCAACATGTGTAATATATCCGTTAGGTAAAAGTGTGTTTCTTTAGTATGCATTTGTAAATATTATAATATGACAGTCACGATATGTTCTAAACATAGAGTGATCTGACGGTTCAACTTCTCTTAGATCATACCTACCATTGATCCGTGGCTTAACACCTGATTGGTCTATGATCTCTATTTAAAGAGCATAAAGGGTCCTTGGCTAGTTGATTGATTATGAGAAGCTCATGAAACTTTATTTATTTTGCATAATAAATTGCTCCAAGTAGCTATTTGGCTGGGGCCGTGGACTGTTTCCCTCTCGAGGGTTTTAACCACGTGACAAACATCGGTGTGTAGATCTGTGATCTATTTGTGTGAAGTGATTTCTAAAGGTGTTCAGTATTTTGGGAGTACCCTGTGTACCCAAACATGGTATCATAGCTTTTATGAAGAGCTGCTTTCAGTTTTGATCAAGATCTGGAACCGATGTTGCCGAAACTTTGAAAGGGTTTCTAGTTCTGGATTTTCTGTCCATTTTTTGCCTATGGGAGCTATTCCATTGCGTCTGGAGCACCGTTTCCATTGGGAAATAGTTTTTGTTTCACTGAAAACCATTTCTGTTTGCTCCAGAAACACCCATTTCGGCAAATCTAAAGGTATAATGTTACAGTGATGGATTTTATTTTTTTTAAATCTCTCATATTTTATTAGTTTATTATTAGATCTTTTATGTTTTAGTATCGGACTGTTGTTTTCCCTAACTACGTATGTTTTTTTCCGTGCACCTTGCGTGATTGCGGCGAATAAGAAACAGTAAGAGAAAGTTTTTTTTCTTGTCTTCTCGGGTATGTATGCTCTTTGCCGTGCACCATGTGCGATCACGGAAAATTGGAAACAGCGAGAAAACTTGAAAACGTAGACTTTCCGGGTAAGCTAACCAAGATCTAACCCCATTGTGTGGAAAAAGTTGTTTTTTATTTTTGTTTTTCGTTTTTTTTGTGATTTGCAGGAAAAGAAAGTAAGCACGGAAAACGAAAGAGAAGAGTAGAAAAAAAAAGCCCCCTTCATCTTTCCATACTTTTACGTACCTTTTAAACTTAGCTCACTTGGTCCAAAGTTGCTTTACACCTTGATAAGTCTTGAGTTCAAGTCTGATCAAGCTACTTTTTAGTGCATGCAATTTCTATTTTCAAGTTACTTTATTGTAAAAGTGCATCTCACATTAATAAAATAAAATAAAAGTGAGTCACTTAAGTCTTTTAATTTCTTGTCGCACTATTTAAAAAGTCACATTATTGTAAAAGTGAACATCACTTTTTCTACAAAAGTCAAGCTACTTTTTAGTGCATGCAATTTCTATTTTCAAGTTACTTTATTATAAAAATTCATCTCATATTAATAAAATAAAATAAAAGTGAGTCACTTAAGTCTTTTAATTTATTGCCGCACTATTTAAAAAGTCACATTATTGTAAAAGTGAACATCACTTATTCTACAAAAGTGATTCACTTCAAAACAAATTTATTGTAAAAGTGATTGTCAAAGGTTGATCTTGGGAAGAGGGGGCTTCTTTTTTTTAATTGGTCAAGTTAATATCTGCCACGTCATTATTGGGGACATCTTCAATAGTTTCTTTGATCAAGCATAACTTTATCATTCAGAATCTGTTTTAAGTGCCATTTTTTTTAAAACCACATATTTTTTCAAGCTCTTTGCATCCAGACAGTTAGTTTCTAGTTTTCCAGCCATTATTTTATAGTATGGCTGCCCCTTGTGATATTATACTTACAAGTTCTAACTATTTCTCATGGAAATCTCGTATGGAGAATGTTCTACGAAGTAGGGGACTTTTCAGGATAACCTCAGGGAAATAAACAGAATCCATTGATGATGATAAGAAAATTAAATGGGCAAATAGATATGATGAAGATCGTGGATTGATTGGTATGTCAATCTCTATTGATTTGCGTTTCCACATATCTGAAATTGATGAACCTGATAAAGCTTGGGAAAAGTTGGAATCTGTGTTTGGTAAACACAATGAAATTCGAGGTCATCAACTTGAGAATGAGTTGATTTTCTTGAATCCAAATGATTTTTCATGCATTCAAGACTATTTATCTAAGTATAAAACTCTTAGACTATTATGTGCAGAATGCAAGATTAAGAAAGAAGACAAACAATGTATTTATCATATTCTTTTCAAACTTGGACCTGCATATTCTATTTTTGTATCTACATTCTACTCCATGAAAGAATCCTTGACTATAGCTAGCTATCAAGAGCCTAGCCTTGAATCCTTTTGTGATTCCTTAATTAGAGAGCAAGATAAGCTCATTCATCTTGGAATAATTAACAATACAGATACATCTGGGAAATCCTTATTGTCCCAACAGAAAGAAAAGTCCAAGCCTCCCAAGAAACCGAATTTTTGCAATAATAAGCCAAACAAAAAGGGTCCCAAACCCTCTCAGTCAGTTCCTTCTTTAAAAAACGACAAAGGATCCAAGCAAAAAGGAAAGAAGACTGAGCGTCATTGCAATTTTTGTGGGAAAGATAATCATGATGAATCTAAGTGTTTTAAGAAGATGGCAGCCTTGGAAGTAGCAATGAAGAAGTACCACATCAGGCTAGATTCGTCTTCAGAATCTACCTCTCATGGACATGCACTTTGTGCTTCTGGTTACTCTTATACTGCATCTTCTTCTTCTATTTAAATTGAATGGATCATTGATTCTGGAGCATCTTATCATATGGCTAAGGATAAAGCCATATTTTCTACTATGCATGAATGTAACACCAAACAAATATTTGTTGGTGATGATAGATCTTTAAGTGTTGTAGGATCTGGAACAGTTCCATTAGAAAATGGTCATTTCAGTGATGTACTATGTGTTCCAAAAATTTCTTGCAATTTGTTATTAGTCTATCAAATTACTCATTCAGGTGAAGGTAAAACTGTGACGTTTACACCTAACAAAGTTGTAATCAATGATTTTAAAAATCCTCAAAATATCTTTGCTACTGGAACTGTTGATGATATTACCAGGTTGTACAAATTTAACAACTTTGGGTCATCACCTTTTCTTTCAGTTTTTGTTGCTCATAATGATAACTTGAGCAAACTTTGGCATGAGCGATTTGGTCACTTAAATTATCACTCATTGCAACAACTATGTAAAGACAATATGGTGACTGGTCTTCCACTGGTATCTTGTAAGGATGGTGTTTGTTCCGGTTGTGTACTTGGAAAACATCATCAGGACAGGTTTGAGAAACGTGCCTCTTGGCATGCCTCGGTTCCCTTGGAGCTTGTGCATAGTGACTTGTGTGGCCCTCTTCCATCTGCTTCCTTTTCTCGTTTCAAATATTTCTTAACCTTCATTGATGACTACTCCAGAAACACTTGGGTTTACTTCCTAAAACTTAAGAGAGAAGTATTTAACATGTTCTTTTCCTACAAAGGCCCTTGTTGAAAAACAATCTGGTCATCAAATTATTAATTTAAGATCTGACAATGGAGGAGAATATGTTAACAACAAGTTCACTACTTTTTGCACTGAACAAGGAATCCAACAACAACACATTTTGCCATATACACCACAACAAAATGGTGTAGCTGAACAGAAGAACCGCATTTTAAAAGAAATAACTAATTGTATGATCCAATCTAAAGGACTAAGTCTTCAATATTGGGCTGAGGCCATAAATTGTGCAAATTACATAGTTAATCGCACACCCACTAAAGTTTTATAGGGTATAACACCGGAAGAAGCATGGAGTAAAATTAAACCAGATGTAAGTCACTTTCGTGTGTTTGGTTGTGAAGCATGGGCTCACATTCTGGATGAAAAATGGAAAGCATTGCAGCCTAAAAGTGAAAAGTGCATATTTGTTGGATATTCTGAAGATGTAAAAGGTTATAGACTTCTTCAGCCACATTCTCATGATATAATCATTAGAAGAGATGTTAAATTTGACGAAAATCTCTTGGCCTGCGAGCCTAACTTGTCAGGTGTGCCATCTTTGGCCTGCGAGCCTGATTTGGAGACTGTGCATTTTTCTTCCTCTTCTTTCAGCTTCCTTGACAGGTTTCCAACTCCAGTTTTTTATGATGACAGTAAGGATGAAAATCCACCTCTGCCTGCTCATGTTCCTCCAATTGCACCAGCACCAATACTTCCTCGATGGGTCTGTTCAACATGTGAAGCAGCTGGTGATCTTGTCGGTGATCCTAGAGATCAACGTCGAACACGTTCTCAGTTTCAGTGAGCCTCTTCTCTTTTGGCTCAAGTTTCCAAGAATCATGATCCAGAAACTTTTGCAGAAGATTCAGGAATGCATATTGGGATGCAGCTAGGGATGAAGAATATCATTCCTTAATGGCGAACGATACTTGGGATCTTGTTCCTCTTCCAAAAGGAAGAAAACTTGTCAGATGTAAATGGGTCTACAGAACTAAGTATGCATCAGATGGAAGTGTTGAAAGACTTAAGGAAATGTTAGTTTCCAAAGGTTTTTCCCAAGTTTAAGGGCTTGACTACAATGAAACCTTTGCCCCTGTAGCAAAAATGAACTCCATGCGCCTTGTTCTTTCCCTTGCAGCCTTACATAACTGGGAAGTCCATCAAATGGATGCCAAGTCTGCCTTCCTACATGGTAATTTACACGAGGAAATTTACATGGAACAACCTCCTGGATATGTTCAGAATAACTCTAGCCTTGTTTGTCTCCTTAAGAAATCCTTATATGGCCTTAAGCAAGCTCCTAGAGCTTGGTATGCCAAAATGGATAGCTTTCTCCTTGACACTAGTTTTTCTAGATGCCATTCTGACCCCAATGTCTATACCAAGAAAGTAGGAAACCATCTCATCATACTTGTTCTTTATGTTGATGATCTTATCCTTACTGGTAGTGACACTAAACTTATAACCCATGTGAAATCTAGTCTTAAGCAAAATTTTAAAATGTCAGACTTAGGACATTTGCATTATTTTCTTGGTCTCCAAGTCTTGCAAACCAAAGAAGGAATCTTTCTTTCCCAGTCTAAGTATTCTTGTGACCTTCTTCGTCGCTTCCACATGGAAGATTGTAAACCAGCCCCTTCTCCCTTCCAGTTTGGAGTCAAACTTTCTGCCACTTGTACTTCCCCTAAAGTAGATGCCACCTTGTATCGTTAGCTTGTTGGTAGTCTTTTATACTTAACTCATTCCCATCCTGACCTTTCCTTTGTCGTTGGTCGTGTTTCCCGTTATATGAAAACTCCTCATGAAAGTAATTGGAAAGCAGCAAAAAGAATACTTACAGTACAAGGGGGAAACCTTTGTTGGTTGGTTTCACTGATTTAGATTGGGCCAGCGATCCTAATGATCGAAAGTTTACTGCAGGTTATGTTTTCAGTTTGGGATCTGGACCTGTCACGTGGGATTGTAAGAAACAACAAGCTCTTGCTCTTTCTTCAACAGAAGTAGAATATCGAGCCACAGTTAATGCCAGTCAGGAAGCTTTATGGCTTCGACATATCCTTTCAGAGTTTGGATTCGAGCAGCAGCAGCCTACACCACTTTGGTGTGACAATCAAAGTGCCATGAAGCTTGCCAAAGATCCAGTTCTACATCAGCGCAGAAAGCACATTGAGCTACACATGCACTTCATCAGAAATCTTGTTCATGATCATGTTATTGAAGTGCTCTATTGCCCTACAGATGATCAAGTTGCAGACATCTTGACCAAGTCTCTTACAAAAGCGAAGTTTTCTAAACTTCGGTCTATGTTAGGAGTTCAAGAATGTGTCCTTAAGGGGGGATAGGCTCTAATGCCTCCTTCCTTCTCCTAATAGTGTCACTTTTTTAAATCCTTCAATCCTATCCCAAGTTGTTCTTAAGGGGGGGTGTTAGGATATTTAGACACTTAGGAGTTAGTTAAGATCAACTTGTGTAATATATCCATTAGGTAAAAGTGTGTTTCTTTAGTATGCACTACTATGCATTTGTAAATATTCTAATCCGATGGTCACGATACGTTCTAGACATAGAGTGATCCGACGATTCAACTTCTCTTAGATCATACCTACCATTGATCCATGGCTTAACACCCGATTGGTCTATGATCTCTATTTAAAGAGCATAGAGGGTCCTTGGCTACTTGATCGATTATGAGAAGCTCATGTAACTTTCTTTCTTTTCCATAATAAATTGCTCCAAGTAGCTATTTGGTTGGGGCCATGGACTGTTTCCCTCTTGAGGGTTTTAACCATGTGACAAACATCGATGTGTAGATCTGTGATCTATTTGTGTGAAGTTGTTTCTAAAGGTGTTCGGTCTTTTGGGAGTACCCTATGTACCCGAACACCTTAAGGGAGGGAAATATTGTGCTTCTCAAGGATTTTTTCCATTTTATCAATGGTCTTCTTCATACAATACTTCTCTATATGGTTTCATTTCTTACAGTAAGAGAATTTTCCATTATCAGGCCTTTGATGTTTGTCCTTCCTGAAGCATGAGGCTTCATCTGATGGATCAAAATCATATTTAGGTTCAATATTAGTGTTTCTTTTCTCTTTAAATTTTTTCTTCCTTCTTTCTTGTACATTCCCAGAGTCTCCATCTAAGAGGGCCTAATTCTTGGAGAAATTGAGCACTCCCATCTGGATCAATTTGTCTTGCTCCTGGATGAATGACAATACAAATGTATCGAGAGAAGAAATTTTCTAGTTTGGGATGGATAATATTCCGGAATAGAATGTGCATACAAATACTGAGAATTATGAGCCAGGCTTACTCAGAATCTACAGCACAAGCTTCTCATCCTGCCTCTCTATCCCGCACAAGGTGCTCATCCTTCCTCTCTATCTCGCATTTCTTGCATTGCAATACTAATGCTTTGTATTTTGAAAATAACTGCTAAAATATCTCAAAGTTGTTGGGTTGGACTGCAATGAGCTAATTCTCCATAATATGGCCTCTAAGCTCTTCTTGTTTTCCAAACAAAGATTCAATCTTGTCCCATACTTCCTTCAGAGTTATGAGTCCCTCAAGGTTGAACAACATAACCCTAGAGATGTGGATGCACATGAAGTCGAAGGCTTCGTCTAGCATATTCAGAAACTTGTATTTCTCAACATACTGTTGGGGCTTGACTTCTCTTCCTATTGTCATCCTAATAGGAATTTGTTACGCAAGGATATTTGCATATCTTCCCTCCAATCAATGTAATTGAAGGTTGTAAGGATCCTAGGTGAAAGAGGAGATAAATTCTCCATTTCATTGTATGCTTATCAAAAAATATTCAAAAGCTAAGTAGGTACCTGTAAAATCACTGCAAAATAAACATCAATTCACAAACATTTGTCAGTTCAAACCTTTCCACCTAAACATTTGCTCTTTCTCATAGATCGTCAAACCTGGATAGACTTCTCTAGACAGAATACAGAGGGAGAAATGCTATGATTCCAGGAATTATGTGGAAACTCAGTTGCTTCTGGTGCAAGCATGGAGGTCTCGAAGGTTTGTTGTTAGCCTAAACATAGGCTCTGATACTATGTTAAATTTCATGAACCATAGATCTACAAAACAAAATGAGAGCTATCTGAAAAGAAGTATGCAATGGAATTATCAAATCAGAGTAAAATGAACAATGAATCCTTGACAGAAATTTCATACAAATCGGACAAGTATTGCTCATATTATCATAACATTAATATTCATTAATTAATCAGTAATACAATGGTAGTACAATAAGTAGAATTCGAATGTTAAAGATAGGATTCAAATCTACCAGATCTGACTAACTGATTAGCTAAATTAGGGTGGAAAAATCACAACTGGAGCTCACTAGTCTAACTTTGGATGACTAAATCTGTCTACAATCAGTTAACTGATGAGGTATGTGGACAAAAGGCACCACACTTCCTACATGCGTGCAAAATGGGCACTAGGATAATTGGTTGTGATGTAACTTATAGTAATTGGATCATAACTAAGAATGACTAATTACCTAACACATCCAACTAAAGTTGACTACTGGTGACACATAGAGTGGGATCCTATAATTTACAGATTGGTCCCTAGGGCTCCTAAACGTATGAAATCAAGTGCAGTAACTAGCAGATGACCCTTAGATGTGTCCCAGGTGCAGTAACTGGCAGATGACCCTTAGATGTGTCACATAGGTGCTATTGGATGATGATGACCTCCTAAGCTAGGCTAAATGTATCAAATAGACTTATGTGGGTAAAGGGATGATTAATTAATCCTAACACTTGGTCGACTAGTTTTAGGTAATTACTTGACTCGTATAATTGTGGTAGACCGAGTTGTTCCCAAGTGTCACGGGTCATAATATTTACCTATGATCTGAAGTTAATAACAACTTGTCGAACGTGGTAACCTTCGATTTCCAAATCGAAGAGGGGATCTGCATCATTTTTATCTTTCTTATTTAGTTTGCATATGTTTTTAGATTGTTTTTCATCCTTTGACTTGTTTTTGATATTGTGCATTAGATCTATTAATTTTGTGATAGATTCTTCTTTAGTTATTAAATTGATCAATTCATTAATAGCTTCTTATCGAGATTTGTCATATTCTTCTTTTGATTCCAGTTCTTGAAACATTTTTTATTCATTATTATATAGTAATTTTTGCTCAATAGGATTAGGGTAGTCTTCTTTAATTTTTATTTTACTAATTAGTGGATTATCAAGACCAATTTTTGTTCCTTGTCGAGTTATGATCTGGAGGTTCTTATTTTTTACAACATCAAACTTAAGAACAATGGAAAAGACGTTAACATTCTTTTTATTATTATATTTTTCAAGAATAGTAGGGTAGTCCTCCAAGAAGTGATCTCCTACTCTGCAGTTTTTACAAAATTTTAGGTTTGTTTGATCTTTGTAAGGAAATTCTCCATGTCGATGTCCTTCATTAAGGCATGTGTATCATTGAATGGTTTGACATCGACGATTTTCTCAGTTTCCATTCTTTTAACCTCTCCCTTGAAATCCTCCTCATCGATAGATGTAGTCGTTCTGTCGATCATATTGTCAACCATCTTATCTTGGGTAATTATTATTTGTGTCATTCTATTCGATTATATTATCATTCCTTTCATTGTTGTCATTTTGACTAACATCATTGGTCTGATATACTGCATGATAGTTATGTTTATTCTTCAAGTTTAGTTGACACTCTGCTGAGGAATGAGTTTTAACTTTGCATATAGCACACCAATGAGATTTCTCATTCTTCATGTTCTATGGGAAATATTTTTTCATATGTGAAGCATGCTCTTGGAAGATGTCATAGAAACATTTTGATTGTATGAACCAGATGTCTTTTCCTCGATCCTCTTGTCAACAGTAGTCTTTTGTATGACCAATTGTGGAGCATTTTGTACACCATGCTTCATTTCCCCTGAGGCTCATTTCCCTGATGGACTTCTGCATACTTTCGAGTTGTTCTTCAATGTGTCTATCAATGGGGACTACAAGATAATCTTCATCCATTTTTATTTGTAGTGCTTTCGTTAACGCATATTCGTCTGTATTGAAGTTGTCCAAACAAATATGCATTCTGATTTTCTGTAGTAGTCTTGCAACGAACCATTGGATTAATATTTTTTCATCAATGTTGTATTCAATTTGGCTCATAAAGTCTTTGAAATGTTTATCATATTCCCTAACCGCTTCTGTCAGATTTTGCGCAATAGTTTTCAACTTATTAACCGCGAGATGTTTTGCGTCAGGGGTATTGAACAAGGACATAAACTGTTGTTTTATTTGACCTTTCTTTGCATTTGGAGTTTTTTCAATGTAGGTCATGTACCATGCTAGTGCTCTTTTCCACAGGGTGCCAAAAAATTGTGCTATTTGTCGATCTTCGTTGGTTATGGAATTAGCTTCCCATATTGATTCACAAATGAACCAATGTCTTTTTGGATCTTCATCTTGCTCATAGATAGGGATGCGTGATGTGACGTGGGCCATTTCATTGGGACTTTGGCTTCTCCTATCGGTGGTGGGGATGGTGGTTTACCTCCCTCAGTTGCACTTCTTTCATAACTGTTTTTGACATGTACTCTTTTTCATTTGTGTGTACTCTCCACTTTCAACAACACTATCTTCAGTGTTGGTTGTATTTTTGTCAACTGTCGAAAGTCGACTTTCTTCTCTCACTTCTGTCGATACCCAAGTGAAATTTTGTTCAAATTGGGTTGTGCTTCTTATCGGTGATACTAAATAAATTGGTGAACTATTCGACAATGTATGTGGCTAGGGGGCACTTCTTCACATTCTGAATAAAGTAGATGAAAAGTGTGAATGGAAAATCCAGGTTGAAATCTGAGCAATTCCCTTCTTGCGGTCGATGAATTAATAGTTCGTCGACTTCATTTCCTTCATTGCTTCATCGGCTCCATATGCATGATTAACCAGCATGGAGTCCTAAATCTTCTACAACAGTGTCTTGCACTTGGGCACTCAGAGTAAGATGTAGCAAGGAATGCGGTGTTATAGTATCGGGTATTTTTACTTGGAGATATCTACCCTGCTTAATCCATGGATCTTCATCCATAGGTGACAAATCTTCATAGACGCCCTCTTCTTGTCGAACTCGACTCGACTCTGGAGTATTTCCTTCTGTCTCTATCACTATGCTTGACTTTCTTTCTTTCTGGAGTGCTCTTTCATGCTCCCTTATATCTTCCCGTTGCTTCCTTCTCTTCTCCTGCTCAATCTTTTGGATATTCAGAGTGATTTTGTGTGTCATTGTTCTATTTTTTTTCTTTTTTTTTCTTTTTTTATTTCCCACCATTGTTCATGTCATGTCTTCATATGTCGACTGGTATTCATATACTTTATCAAAACATGGTCAGCCACACCCTTATTTCCTGCCTGAAAATTTTTTAGTGAGTTACAAAGTAATATTTCATTTGTTGGGGAAGTATTCCCACTCTCTCTCCATGTACAAATTTTTCCCACCTCCTTTTTTTTCTTCCCAATTCATGTTTTTAGGTGGTGTTAGTAGTAGTGGTTGAGGTTCGACAATATGTGCTACTCATTTGTCGATCAAGAATCTGAACAAGGGTGTTAGTATAAAACAAAGAAATTGCTCAATGAGGTCATTGTAGAATCGTTCCTTCACATTATCAATATAAACTCTTTCTTCAATATCCCATTCTTCACAGAACTCGTCGGCAATCTTTTCAAACCACTCTGATAAATTCATGCGAGATCCTCGGGTTAGTGTTTGGAGTAGTTGTCGCTTATTTTCATCTACGAGTTAGTATTTGGAGTAGATGTCGCTCATTTTCATCCTCAGGTTAGTGTTTGGAGTAGTTGTCGCTCATTTTCCTTTACATTATTAATATAAACTCTTTCTTCAATAGCTCATTCTTCACAGAACTCGTTGGCAATCTTTTCGAACCACTCTCATAAATTCATGTGGCATCCTTGGGTTAGTGTTTGGAGTAGTTGTCTCTCATTTTCATATATGAGTCTTCTCATCCAGGATTTTTTTCAGTGCGATCGGTACATATTCGACAAACTTTTCATGTGTTTCGGAGAAGAATTTCTCTCTTGCTTAAGAGATAGTTAACTTGTTTCTTCTAGCATAATTTTGCAGATAATTTGCTATTTTTTGCTCCCACCAGTCCTTATTCACTTTCTCTAATATCATCGGGCCATGCTTGTTGTCATATTATATGTAATGTCCCCATTTTAAATAATTGCAGAGCAGGAAAAATCCATCAATCCTACTAGTTCCCTAGGTTGGGTGGAAACATTGGAAAGTCAATAAGGGAGATAATAAATGGTGTTTATACATTAGAAGGAATAAATATTTATTTAATGGAGTTAATTAAATGAATGCAAGTGAAAAATGAAATTTCTATGGAGAATGGAGACACATGGAGACTATGGAGCCTACTCAAGCTAGAATTCCTATGTTAAATGGCATCCTCCTCTTGCAATCTCAAATATATGGAAACCTAATGTTCTTGGATGGATTATAAGTTTAATATACTTGTACATATACTTCATAGGTTGAATTTGGATTACTTGTAACTTACATGGGGAGAGGAAGAGCCAAATTGGAGTTTCATGGACACTTGGCTAGATTCCCCTTACATTTATGACATCTATGACACCAATGATGGAGATTTTATGACAGTTATGACACAAGTCAAATCTCAAGGCTGACATATGACATATATGACATGTCAGGTCGAAATATACCATCCAATAGATCTCTCATGTGATTTTGGGAAGCTCAATGGGCTCCTACTCAAATTTGGGGAAGGTGGAAGGCTAGGAAAGAGGGGATACATGTCAATTCATGAGCACACACCCTAATTCGACCTAGATTGAGTTTGTGGGTGGATTGGGAACCTTAACAGGCTAAGGAATTTTATAAAATACAGGAATCAACCAAGACAATGACCTTTTTATCATTTGTGAAAATTGTTAATGTGAAGAGAGAGAGCTAGTGAATGACTAGTTCATGCCTTAGCCAATTTCGAGTCTGAAATATTCCCATCCTAGTTGGGTTTTGGAAAGGCCACTCAGTTATTTCAAAGAGATTCAATGGAGTCATAAGTTACAGGTTCAAGCTACAGCATATCATGGACACATCAAAGTTCATCTTGTTCTTCCTTTCATCTCAAGTTTTCTCACTATATTTCAGCTCCATGGAGTGAGGCGCACTTAGTGAGCTATTCATCTATTTGAGGGAGCTTCTCTTGCTCCAGTATTTTGTATTCTGATGTAAATTATCTTTTATGTAAGTTCATAAATATCTCAGGTCGAAATTCCAAGAAATATCATGTATTATTGCTCAATAATGAAGAAACAGTGCCATTTCCCCACTACTTTGTTGTAAACTCTTGTAATCTTGATGAATTCGAATGGATGTGTAAAATATTGATGATTTATGAATGAATGGACTCTAATTAAATAATATTATGGGTTTCATTTTCAGTAACTGAGAATTTGTGTCCATTGGGTCGAATTTCATAACCATTGGAGCAAACTACACCTGATTTCCCCAACGGTCCAAAACTAGTTTTTTATATCTGATTGAAAGAAGTGATAACAGCCATGGGAGGTATATTGGTTATGCATATGAGTCTCTGATAATTTATTCTAAACATCCCCTTCTTTAATTTCATAATTTGAGTGGGTTTCTACACATTTGGGAAGCCATTTCTACCACTTACCCGGGGTGGATTTGAGCCCAAAATTGCCAATAAAATCCTCTATCTTGTTCAGAATTTAGTACAGACTTGCAGAAGTGTTTGGAGGACCATAATACATCCATGAACAGAATAATTAAGTTATCATATCATTCATACACCTTGTCTGAATATTTGGAAGCAATTGGGCTGATTTGGAGACCAAGACACTAAAACTAGTCAAGAGCCAAAATTGTAAAAAAAATTGAAAAATTGGGCATTTTGGTAAAAATTAAAAAAAAAAGAGTCATTACATTATACATGTACCAGCGCCAACGAATCCAATGTTGTATTCAAACATATTGCATATTTACCATTGATACATATTATATATTATATAAGCAATGATACAAACAAGAGATAAGTAATGGCAGATATAACAACAAGTATTTATATTACTCAAAAAGAAGACATACAGGATTGATTACATAGGTCGAACAAATTCCTTATCTGGATATCCAACCTATTTATATGATTTACAAGAAGTTACATAACTACCTGTCGGTTCAACTAAAGGACACAACCTTTGAGGTCGACATAATCTATTGATATACTTTACAAGTAGTCAGTTGGAGGGCCTAGTCGACTAGACATCTTAGGCTCCTCCAACAACGAGAAATTAATGGAAAGGTAGTTGTCATTTTCGTCACATGGGTTGATCGTTCGAATGATTATCAGGAAACTTATACGCATGTCGCCACTTGCATGTCACATAAGTGGTATTTATTGTGAAATAATGATGGAAGTGACCAAAAATAACGCCTCCAAAATCTCTCATGCCTTTGAATTAATTACGGCCAGTTGTCATTTCTCTGACTCTAGTTTAACTTATGATAGTAGTGCTCTTCCCACGACCTGTATTCAACCTTCGATGGATTTATTTCAGTGCAACAGATGGATTGTATTTTCCATCATTTATCCTATTGTGACAGACAAAGAGTTTACTATAGTTTTCCTCTCTCTGCGATAGACTAGCAGTTTGCGACAATTTTCCACTCTACGACACTTTTTTTTTCTCAGTCTGCACTAAAATACTGATAGTATTTTTCCTTGTTCTTTTTCTTTTCTCTCTTTCTCTCTCTATCTCTCTTTTAGTTGACCAAGTCGCAACCATCCTGATAAGGCTTTAACAGACTTCCATTCACCAATTCTTTGACAGGTGTTCCATCCAATTTTTGCAATTGCACCAATCCTACATCAGTGATATGCGTTAAAGTATACAGTCCTAGCGAGTGTGTATTTATCTTACATGGATGCTTTAAAAATTTACTATCATACAAAAGAAGAATCCTTCCGACCATAAATCGCTTATTCTTGATGTGGAGATCATGTCATACTTCATGTATTTATTTCTCAACGTTTTGATGATATCAGGCAGCAAAATTATCTTCTTCCAATTGTATCATCTACGATAGTCTTTCCTCGATAGCACCAACATCTTTCATCTCTGTGATCGCAACAATCCTTAGAATGGGTACAATGTATTCCATTGGCATCACAACTTCTTGTCCATACACCAAGCGAAATGGAGTTCGGCCTATCAACTTCTTACAAGTTGTGTGATATGCCCACAGTACTGTGGAAATTTCCTAATCCCAAACATCTCTTTGGATGTTGCAAATATTTGTCAACGCATTCTTAAGGATTTTGTTAAATTCTTCGACAACACCATTCACTTGAGGGTGATATGGTGTTGTATTTATATGCTAGACCTGGAATTCTTACGTCATTTCCTCAATCAATTGCTTTACAAATTGTGTGCCTTGGTCACTTATCAAAATTTTTGGGCATCCAAATCTAGTCACAACATTTTCAAACAAAAACTTAGCAGCAGTCGCATCAGTACAATCTTTTACTAATTCTTCTTTATCCCATCTAGCTAGGTACTCCATCACCGTAATTATATATCTTGCAATTATGCGCTTCCTTGTTGGACTAATAGGTCCCACAAGATCAACAACCCATTTGTCAAATCCCTGCAAAGTTAATTTGGGTACTGATGAAATTTCATCTCGACGTGATGGTTTTCTAGTTCTTTAACAAACATCAGAATTGTGATAGTATTCTCAGGCATCTGCATGCATGGTGGTCCACCACAATCCTACTTGCAATATTTTTCATACTGTAGCTTTTCCAACAAACTGGCCTCCTGTGACACTAGCATGCACTTCAATGAGTATCATTGGTTGCTCGTGTTCCAAGACACAGCGACGAAGAATTTCATCATGGCCCATTTTATATAAATGTCTAGCGATGAACTAGTAGTTTGCAGCTCGCACAACTAACTGCTTCTTTTGTGCAGTAGTAAATTAAGCTAGTGCATAGCCCGTACTAAAAAATTGTATGATGTCTCTGTAATGATCATCAAACATTGTTATCACAAATAATTTTTCACCAAGGATACTATCATCGAGGTTACCAGGTTCTTTGTCACTCTCAATCCTCAAGAGAATGTCTGTACCTGAATTCAATCAACCCAGTTTAACAATTACTTCAAAGTCAAATTCCTAAAAAAAGAGAAGCCACCAGAAAATCTCCCCCCCCCCAACACTGGCTTATTAACCAGATATTTCAATGTTAAATGATCTCTGTACATTTTTAAATTTCCACCCAACAAATAGTGTCTAAATTTTGGCAGAGCGTATACCATAGGTAATCCCTCTCTTTCTAGCATCGTATAGTTCTTCTCTGTTGTTAATAATATTCTTCCAGTGAAGGCAATAGGATGATCAATCGACCCTTCGTCAGGTTTTGCTAGTACCATGCCGAGCGTGATAAACGATGCATCAACATGTACATGAAATTCATTTTCCAGACTGGAAATACAAGTATGGGCATTGTAACCATCTTGTTCTTTAAAATTTCTAGACTTTCTTGTCAACTTTTCGTCCACTTGAACTTAACATCTCTCTTCAATAACTTCTCCATCGGAGCAGTCGCCTTGTTATAGCGGATTTCACCACACTAGGTGAATCACACATTGTATGGCCTTCCCCTGTCCCGCTGTAGACTCATTAGCCCCTATGGACCACTTTTTGTCTTTTGATGTGTCCTTGATCATCCCTAAAAACATAAGAAAAGTGATATACGCGGCTTTTTCACCGATAACCGCGTACATACGCGGATATTCCCCCTATAGTCGCGTACATCGGGATGTATGAATAATCCAAATCCTTTTGGAGCGTTCCTTGACTTGGATCCAACTCATATGACTCCTGGCCTTCCATATGCCTTGAGATAGCACGGATTCGACCTTTCAGTATCCCTTTGAAAAGCTATATAAGGAACCCCTTGAGACATTGAAAGCATAAGAGAGAATTGAGAGTAACAAAACTATAGTCCATTGTTGCCAGAACTTATGCTTGAGTCTGCATCCCTTTGTCCCTTGGAGCACTGTTGTGTTCTTCCCAAGCTTTCCTTTTGCTAGTGAGCTTGCTATCTGAGTGAAGGAGGATTGAGGTGGTGGAGGCCCAAGTGGGGGATTCAGTTTCTCCGGTTCGTAGACGTGCCGTCAAAGGTTGTCACTTGTAATCTCTGATTCATATTAATAGAAATATCTTTTCCTATCCAGTAATGTGTATTTGAATGAATATTGTATCCATTGGAATATGTCAAATGCTTTTACATTATTGATTCTATATGCTAGAATAGATGTAACACCATGAAATATAGTATGCTTGTATTGTTTACTTATTGTTGAGGAAGTATTCTATCAATTCAAGCTGAAGATTGGAAACCTCAACGGGGATCTACTTCAACCGTCCGGAATAAGGTACGAGGTTCGATCCTTTAGTGTTAGACATTTTATTTCTATTACATATTGGGAAAGGTTGATTTATGGAGTCTAGCTGTCTGTTGTGGTACCCCAAGCCATAGGAATTTATGGAGTCTAGCTGTCTGTTGGGGGTTGATTTCTTGGCATTCAATGTATTTGAATTTCTCTCTCTCTCTTGTTTCTGTGTCAGGTATGGGGGCATGTATTCCTGGTAGAGCCTGATTGGTGTGAATTTAGTCTCAGCCTGTCTGTTTGCCTTGAATTTGTGCATCTTTTTCTTCCTGTACGCGGGTTTGTCACTTACAGTCGCGTATACACGTGGTTTCCCCTGGGATTTCCGCGTATACACGCGGTTTTACAGCGCACAGTCACGTATACTCTGGTTTTTACCTTTTTGTGGAAGATAGTGGATTGCTGGGTGAATTTTGTTAGTTGCTGAGTCTCCTTTGGCACTGCCTAAGTCTGTTAATACCTCTGTGTTTGACCAGAAACGTTTTTTTTTAGCCTAAATTTTTTCTTTTAGGAAAGTTCTTGTCATGGCATCTTTGATTTTTTGTTTGAGATTAGTGCATTAGAGTCCTTTTGCCTTAGTGCTTTGCTGGAATATTGTTTATGTGTGCTTGCAGAGTCTGGGGTGGGTAGAATCATTCTTTTGCTTTTTGTATCTCTTTATTTTCAAAAAATCCAAAAACATTTGCTTATCATC
>LPNX010127162.1:29633-39874 GCA_001517045.1 Pseudotsuga menziesii
GGAGTTAAACACAAGGCAGTGTGAGTGGTTGTTGATTGGGATAACCCCTGGTCGGTAACTGTGTAGCACCGGCGATATAGCTAGGATTGTATTCGTATCTGGGGGCTCTTTCGAGAGTTACGGGCTTTGCTACCCTGCCCATACGGTCAATCCTGCCTGCGACTGTCCGCCTGAGTTTTGATTATATTGAGGTGACCTTAGTGACCTTACCTAGGATATTGAGGGGGTACTTGTAGACGTTATTCTGCATGTGTCCCGGCCAGGTTGGGGTCGGACAGCACAGTCGCTTTACGCATTGAAGCTGAGGGCCACAATAATTGGTTACGTACCTCCGCTTGTGGTGACAAGGGCCTCTCAAGCCTCTCCTAGGCGAGACATACCGGCCACATTTGGGAGCTCACTTATCCAGCCCTTGTTTGCTTGCATTTGTCTTTAGATTTTATTAGTGATTGCTCTGTGCATGCTAGTTGGCTTAGGGTTTACGTAAATAGAGAGTCTTTGCTTTTTGTTGAGTCATTGTGGAGTCGAGTGCGGTTCCGCACCGTTCTCGTCGGTTAGCAGGACTTCCACCTTCCACTTCTCCTCCTCCTTTGGGAGAGGGGCCTAGACTGTCCAGGCAGACTATGTCACACACTGATTCACACACCATGGAGGATCATTCAGATACTATTCCTGAGCCACCTCCTCCCATTCGTATTGACGATGGGGAACTTACTCCTACATACGATCCTTCACCTGACCTAGCTGAGTTCGGTCCTATGATTTCCCAGATAGGATCTTTGCATGATAGACCTACTCACCCTAGGGCTGATTCCCCATTGACACGTTACCGGTATGGAATGTCGGATGATGCCGAGACTCACTTTGACCCTCCTAGCACTAGCTACGGTAGTTATGTTACGACTGGTTTTCCTATGCACGATTTGACATTTCATGTTGAATCCAACTTTGAGCCTAGCACTATGCCTGGGGGCAATCCCATGCCTTACCTTGCGGAGAGGTTTGGGAGTACTAGTCACATTGCACCTTCCATCCCAGTGGTGGAAGCTCCATCTTATATACCTCCTAGGTCTAGAGTTAGTGATCCGATAGGGATACCAGGTTCCAGACGAGTGACGATAGGCACTAGTACATATCTTCTTACATAGATTCCTTCGTCCTCGCTTCCAAGTTCTTCAAATTTAAACCCTCCACCTTACTCACGTGGTCCTTCGAGTCGGCATGTAGCTACGAGTCAGATCCGTACTGCGATTACTATACCAGTTGTGTCTCAAGCCTACATACCACCCGTGGTTTCGGGAGGTTATGTTCATGTTTCTAGAGGTCAGATTGCTACTTCCACGACATATATCCCTACTTCCGGTATGTATATTCCTACATTCGGAACGTATATCCCTACCTATGGAGTGTCCCATGGGGCATCGCAAGCGATGACCTATGGACCCTATTATGGGACGCAGTATGGACAGGTCTCTCCACCTTATGGAGGCGGGTATTCACAACCTGCTTACTCTCCTAATTACGGCTTTGTACCTCCTACTAGTCAAGGTCCACCTCATTATGGTACTTCCACGCCACCCTATACGGGTCATATAGGAGGAGGTCACTATGGCCAAGGTCATGGTGGTAATCAATCCTATATGAACCAGGGAGCGGTCCATAGGCCTCATCATCCTAGGCTCCCTTTACTCACCACACTCAATCTACCTGACTTATCGAGACTTACAAACGATCCTGTGGCTCATGACCCGGCTTGGCTGGTTGTCCCTACCAAGCTTCCTTCGGACATACCTAAGTTTGAAGGAAAACCAAGAGAGGATCCGAGCGAACACGTTACGACATTCCACCTATGGTGCTCTTCCAATTCATTGCATCAGGACTCAGTCCGTTTGAGACTATTTCAACGCACCCTCACAGGGCCTGCGGTGAAATGGTATATAGAGTTACCTAGGGGTGCCTTTACTTTTTTCGACGACCTTGCAATGACTTTCCTTAATCACTTCCAGCTACCAGTGTGCTATGATGTTGGTACTGAACTCTTGTTGACATTTCGGCAAGATAAAGCCACCCATATTTCTGATCATATTCAGGAGTGGCGTAGACAGAAGAGATTAATTAAATCCTTTATACCGCCGGAGTTCCTCCTTGAGTGGTTCCTCAAATATTTATTGCCATATATAGCGAAGGATGTTTCCACATCTGGAGTGCAAAATGAGGAACAAGCAATCTTTAGGGCACAGGAACTAGACTTGATCTATGCTCAGTCTGGTTTGTTATATGAGATTATACCCAACGCTCCTCGTTCTAGTTTCGATCCCAAGGTCAAACCTGGACCACATGCCGATGGCATTGTGGGTAGTGCAAGTAAGAAACCTGTAGTTTCGGTTGTGAAATAAGTTGCTCAGTTGTCAATCAACCAATCTGCCTCGGGACAAGCTACGGCTTCGTCTCAGCCTACCCAAATGGCGAATGTACTTGCTGTGCAATCGTCTGACCAGAAGGGTAACCAGCAACCCGGATGGAATAGAAAAAAGGGTAAAAACAATAATAATAAAAAGGGTGGGAATAAGAACGAAAATGCCAAAAATAATGACAAGAACGGTAAAAATGTTGGGGGGGACAAGCAGAATAAACGTAAGTTTAAGTTTCCTTGCAAGCTATGTAAGGACGATCACCTTGCTTACTTGTGCCATAGAATGGATGAAGCTTCGAAGTTCATAGCACAGGGCCCAGCTGTGTTAACGAACCCTTTACCGCATAACCAAAATATGAACTCGAAGTCCCATGATCAATCTAGTGATGAAGATCCTGCTGAAACTAGTGATCGTGGGTGCATTAATATGGTCCGCGCCGTGAAAGTTGTGACGCGTACGAAAGATTATACTTCATCACAACCCAACCCAGGCAAAGAACCTGATCCACCAGGAACCCCTTTGCACATTGAGAAACCTGCGGATAAACCTGAGGCTGCACCTCGCATTCCTAAGGGGGTACTTAAGCGTTCGAGGCATAACCCAAATGCCCGAGCCGCCCAGAATTATTTAGTTGTCGAGGACTTGGGCCATACTCCTTGTGCGATGTCTGCATTGGAAGTGCTTCAGAGTTGTCTGTCACAAAGGAAGGCTTTGCTTTCCGCTCTTGGTGTGAATGGTGATGATTCTTCCTCAGTGATCAAATTTGAAACCGCAGGACATCAGCCTCGCTTGCCCTACTATGTGTCCCTTTTGGTGCATGTATAATTTCTTAATATGATCGTCAAGCACACTGTAATTGACGAGGGCGCTGCTGCTTCTGTGATGTATTTGTCTTGTTGGAAGGGTCTTGGTTCTCCTGAGTTGTCAAAATCTATGACCATGTTAACTGCTTTTGATGGGAGATCGTTTAGGCCGCACGGTATCCTCCCTTCCCTTAAAGTATGTTTGGGAGGGAAGACCGTTGCGATAGAGGTTGAGGTGGTTGATGCATCCCTCGACTACAATCTCTTACTGGGAAGGAACTGGATGTATAGTATGCAAGCCGTTGCGTCTTTCGTGTTTCGCGTTGTATGCTTTCCACATAATGGGAAGATTGTAACGATTGATCAAATGACATTCAAGAATCCGCCTGTTGCTGCATCTTCAGAAGCTTCGGTTCCGAAAGTTGAACATTCCCAGCCGGCAACTAGGAGTGTGGGTGTAGGCATGTATCCATCCCTCATGGGAACCTTTAGTTGTCCTGCACCCGTCCTCATGATAGGATCTAGTTTCAATGGTGCTTCGACGTCTACGAGATCGGTGCCTTTTCGCACAAGTCATATGGGAGATCCTTGGATTCTTCCTTCACCGAGTCCTTCGAGTGAGCCCATTGAGACGAGCGTGCCGTTGCCTGCAGTCATGATAGCTTACCAAGCTAATCTTCAGTCTGTTGTAGAGCCTTGTTCTTCCTCTTCACAGACGAAGGAGGAAGACCCCTATGTGCTGCCAGCATGGGCAGTACAGTCTTCTCATGCCCACGACTACCTTGATATGGTTTTCCCTTCAGATGAAGCGATTATCGAGGCTATGTCGGGAGTTGAGCCACCATGGGAGGAACTTCATCATAGATCATATTTCCTTCCAGAGCTTGACCTTTTGGAGCATGAAGATTATAGGGAGATTCTTAGTCAGAAATTTGGTAGACCTATGGTTCCATTAAGCTCTGCTGGTCAGATGGCTGATAGAAACATGGCGAACATATCGTCAACTATTCCTATCAACATTTCTCGCAATCCTGGTACAATTGAGGATGTCTACATTGGGGCGGATTGTTCCCAAGATGAGATTCGAGAGTATACCGAGCTATTCAAGGAATTCCGTGATATTTTTGCTTGGTCTTACGATGAGATGCCAGGGATTGACCCTCGGATTGTCGAACATGAGATTAAGACTTACCCCAACGCTAAGCATGTTTGACAACGTTTACACGCGGTGAATCCTAGGAAAGCACCCGCCATAAAGGTAGAGATAGAGAAGCTATTGAAAGCGGGTTTCATCTATCCCGTTCCCTTGACGGAGTGGGTTTCAAACCTCATTTCGGTGGATAAGAAGTAGGGAGCGATCCGTATATGCACTGATTTAAATTGCGCCTGTCCTAAGGATAACTTCTCCACACCGTTTATAGATCAGATTTTGGATGAGTGTGCGGGTAGCGAGGCGTTCTCTTTTATGGACGGCTTTTCCGGGTATAATCAGATCCAAATTAAACCCGAGGACCAACACAAGACCGCATTTATCTGTCCTTGGGGAACATTTGCGTATCAGAAAATTCCTTTCGGTCTTAAAAACACCGGAGCTACGTTTCAGCGGGCAATGACCTTGATCTTCCACGATCTCAAGTCTATCATTGAAGTATTTTTGGATGACCTCGCCGCTCATTCTTGCATGAGGATGTGTCATTCTTATCACTTGAGATTGGTGTTCGAAAGGTGCCGGCACTATGCTGTTAGATTAAACCATAATAAGTGCATCTTTTGCGTGAAGTCAGGTCGTTTGTTAGGATTCATCATTTTGAAAGAGGGTATAAGAGTCGACCCTTTGAAGGTGGAGGCAATACTTTAGGTGTCTCCCCCGCGAAATATTCGTCATCTTCAGTGTTTGCAAGGCATGGAAAAATTCCTACGAAGATTTGTTGTCAACTTTGCCAATTTGACTAGAGGTTTCATGCGTCTCCTGAAGAAGGATACTCCCTTTGAATGGGATGAGCGAGCCCAGGAGTCCTTCGATGCACTTAAGCGATCCCTAGCATCGGCCCCGGTGATTAGTCCTCTGGATTATAGCTGTGATTTCCTATTATATGTGGCCGCGTCTTTAGAGACGATTGGTATGGTTTTCGTTCAAGAGGATGAAGAGCTCCAAGAGCATGTCATATATTATCTGAGCCGAAACCTTATTGACGCAGAGATTCGGTATTCTCATGTTGAGAAGCTTGCCTTGGCTACCGTACATGCGGTGCAGCGTTTGAGACATTATATTCTCCTTCGCCAGACCTTGGTTGTTTCCCATGTCAATCTGTTTCAATTCGTCCTCACACGTAGGATGATTGGGGGAAAATATAATAAATGGATTGTCATCCTGCAAGAGTTTGATCTCGAATTTTTTTCAGCAAAATTGAAGAAATATTTAATCTTTGCAGAGCTCATATCGGATTTTCTGAGTGAAGCTGAGGAGTTGGTATGTGAAGATACGTTCGTTGATGAACACATTTTCTTGATCTCAATGGCTGACCCATGGTATGGGGATATCATAGTATATCTACAAACACAGAGGACCCCTACTCACCTCTCGCAAGATGAATGACGACGATTACGTCACGTTTCCAAGAACTACCTCATAGTGGACAATACTTTGTACCGCCGTGGAGTAGATTCCCTTTTACGACATTGTTTAACTCATGATGAGGCTGAGGTAGTGCTTAATGATTGCCACGGAGGGGCGTGTGGTGGTCATTTATCTGGGCTTTCTACAGCTCAAAATATTTTGAGAGCGGGTTATTTCTGGCCGTCGATCTTCAAGGATTGTATGGAAGCGGTCAAGAGGTGCCACCCTTACCAGGTGTTCGCACGTAATATGCGCTTGAAACCTGCCCATTACACCCTATTATCACCACCGGTCCCTTCACCAAATGGGGGCTCGATTTTATGGATTGCAACCCAGCTTCGGCTAGGGGGCACCATCATATCATAGTGGCTGTTGATTACTTCACAAAATGGGCTAAGGCAATGCCTACAGTAAAATCCGACGGTGAGACAGCCGCTCACTTCGTATTCAACCAAATCATTACTCAGTTCGGGATTCCGAGAGAGCTTGTCACTGACCATGGCTCGCACTTTCAGAACCGTATGATGGAAGAATTGGCATCCAAGTTAGGGTATAATCAAGAGCATTCCTTTTCTTACTATCCTCAAGCAAATGGACAGGTTGAAGCAGTGAATAAATCACTTAAGTCCATTCTCCAACGAACCATCGCACAAAGCAAGACGAACTGGCATATTATGTTGTACCCTGCTTTGTGGGCATATCGAACCGCGGTTAAGACTGCCACTGGTTTTTCTCCATATCAGCTTGTGCATGGAGTGGAGTCAATATTGCCGGTTGAATGCGAGATTCCTTCGTTGAAATTAGCTATGGAACTCTTACCAGACACTTTGCCTTTGGAGGAGCGTTTGGTTCACCTTGAGCAACTCGATGAGCAGCGTAGAGATGCCTTGGTGACTCTAGAGGTTAATAAGCGTCGTGTAAAGGCCCAGTACGATAAGTCTGTCTGTCCAAGAGTGTTTAGTGAGGGAGACTTGGTCCTTTTGTGGGATCAATCAAAAGAACCCTTGGGGGCAGGGAAGTTCAATCCTATGTGGTGTGGTCCTTATGTGGTCAAGCGTGTATTAGAGAAGGGTGCCTACGAGTTAGTGGATTACGAAGGGATGGCCTTGGCGGAGCCTAGAAATGGGCTCTATCTCAAAAAATACTATGCATAATCTTTAGCCAAGGCTGCTTGTTGTATATTATTGTACAGCTTTTTTGCATAGTTAGGTCTTGTTTATCATGATCGGGTTTGTGATTAGTTTCAGTTTCTTGTGGCAGATGTCAATGGAATCTTCCACCTACATAGGATTCACGGATGGGGCAAGCCGTCACACTCAGCACTCAGCCTCAGCTGCTTGGGTGATTTATACTCCTATGGGTCAAGTACTGTCTTTAGGAGGTGTATTTCTATGGCCATCTTCCAACAATGTTGCTGAATATAGTGCCGTTATCGAGCTTCTACGGGATGCCATTTCGCATGGTGTTCTCTCTCTTGAGGTACGTCTTGATTCAAAGTTAGTAGTGTCACAGCTAAATGGTTTGTACCATGTTAGAGATCCGATGTTATTGAGGAGATTCTTACGTGTGAGATTGTTAGAATGGCAATTTGAGAGTATAACATATATACACATTCCAAGAAATTATAATCAAGTTGCTGACTCATATTCTAACTACATGTTAGATTGGCATTTGTTTCATTCATCATAAATTAATCATAAACACAATTTTTACATATGTAAATAAATAAATCGATCACCATAAAACTTTTTATATACATCAAAAATGTGGTAATAAATAGTGTCATAATACAAAATTGGAGCTTTGAAAGCCACCATCATATACACGGTAGTACAAAATAGATACATTCCCAGGTGTCTAGTCCTGTGGAGGTGGAGGAGGGTCATGATCATGATATGTCACCACGGCTCTAGCTAGCCGCCGGAATAAACGCACCCATGCGTGTGGTACACCCACCGCCTGTCTCTGCATAGCCTCAGGAAAGTCCTCGACTTGCGCCATGGGAACCCTGTGAGTCAGTCGCAAAAAGTTGGTATGGATGTTTTGGAGCGTTCGCTCCGCATCCACACCGGTGATATCATCTCCACTTCCCCTCCGTCTATGACGTGGGAAGCCCTCTGGTCACCGTGGTCCCACATCTGCACATGAATGGTAGATGTCATTATGTATTGTCACCCAAAAACATGTCCTTTTGATTCCATATAATCAAGAAAACACAAAAAAATTAAATACTTCAAAAAATTTTAAAAGAGTGAGGGTCGAGATTCATTACCTATGTCTCCATATGCTAATCCTGGTGGCAATTACATGTCTGGATCCCCCGGGAAATCTATCCCTGCATAAGGGTAGTCATCTATGGCAACAATCTGTTGTCGCCACCATGGAAAAAAGTCAGCTGGATAGGGGTTGGCCACCCTACCACCCCCCAGTCTGTGCATCACATCTACCCAATGTCGTTGGGCCGAATCTCGAACCCCGTGGAGAGGAACATCCACTCTAGGGCTCAATCCTGGAACATGCTCGAAGAAAAACGTGCTCAAAATGCTGCTGAACCCGAAGTTCTGTATCCTACCTGCCTTACACTCACTGAGCTGGTGTTTCATGTTGCTCAGTAGTGAAGTTCTCCAGTCATAGATGGTCGATGTCATACACTCCACCGCATAGAACAATCAGTGGCCGAGAGGCCTGATGGAGTGATGCTAAGCCTGCTATCCTGCCCAGCATCAGTAGTATGGCCTTTAGGCCCAGCACCTGTATAGCGTTGGTGGGAACTTGACTCCCCACCTTCTCAGTATCTGGGTAGCAGTACACAGCTATCTACTCATCGATAGTAAGCCCGTGACCTGCACCACCTCGAGAACGAAGGTTCACCACCTCCCCTCGTCTAGATAGACCTGTGATAAAGTAGATATCCTCCACCTCAATGGTGAGGGACATACCGTCTATCCGGAAGGACTCTGAGTCTGGATCCCAATAGTCTACCAGCATCTGTAGCAGTCTTGGTTTGGCCCTCAAGCCACCTAGGCACCAAAACTTGTAGATTCCACACCTTCTTAGAGCTTGTTGAGCCATTATGTCGGCCCTTACTGCTTCCTCTACTTCACCATGCTCGCGTTCTCAATGCTCTAGCACCATCCTACATGAGAAATTGACCAAAATGTCCATTAGATTCTTGTAAATCCTCTTGTGCGGCGTCATACGTGGATGTTTTGCAAACAGCCACGTATGTACGTGGTTTCCAGCCCCTTTTCCACGTATAGCCAGCCCTATATGCGGAAAAAGCCTCGATACCTGCATGGGTCGCAGCGCTCATGTAGAATTGGCCTTAAAAACCTCATTTGACCATGAAAACTTGTAAAAATTGTATTGAAATGCAAGCTAAGAGCATGAGTAAATACCTAGAAGAAACGGTTGTGAATTCCGCCGGCTGGATCTCTTGGAATTTGCAGTTGAAAATCAGAGCTCCAATGGGTAAAAGTTTCAAATGATTTCTATTTTTTACTATTTATAGAAAAAAATTTAAATATTTGAAAATTTTTACCCCCTTTCCTATAGTTTTGACCATTTCTGACCTAATCTGTGATGTAGAAGACCGTTTTCAGCGTCGTTTCAGCCTTTGGATTGACCCGTTCGTACTGATCTCAGGTATAATGTCTACACTGGCATATAGGTTAGGTTCACCACCATTTGCATTTTGCATGACCTTATGACCATGTCACTATATCCTTAGGTATGAACCCACTCTATTATGTCACGGAACCTTCTTGCTGCTATAGAAGTGGCATGATATGAGTGGTAGAGCCTCACCTTACATGGGTACCCTAGTTAGCGCCTTATTTGCATTTGGTGCCCATGCCGATGTTTCTCCCTTTAGGGTGTGGGAGTCTGTTGTATAGTATTGCCATGACATTTCGCAAGAGCCTCATACTCCTCTTGATCTTATGCTGGCCATGATCCCCCGGACTCCCTTGTATCAAGTTGTGGATGCATTATCATGAGCTTTTCCTGTCTTATTGAGCTTTATGCCGGCTCCCCTGACATCGTGTTTCAGCCATATAGCCCGAGCTTGTCTCATGTCTAGCCATGCAGAGCCTTTATTTATATCCTTCGTAGCTTGATTCCCTTTTTACAAGGAGGGGATTTTCCCCCGAGTGTCGATATCCTACACATATATCCTTGCATTGAGCATAGGTATGTTCCACTACTTGGAACTAGTTTGTTTGCCCTAAATGACACTCGTATCCTCCTAGTTTGTAACTATAAAGCTAGTTTATTCTTTTTTCAAGCTTTTCAAATAACTGAAAAGGACCAAAAAAATCAAAAAACCAAAAAGCTGGACAAGAAAAGATATTATCTTTGGCAGCTGTCGAGTCGTGTCGCCTTCGAACAGAGCACTGTATATCACAT
>LPNX010127162.1:40078-107375 GCA_001517045.1 Pseudotsuga menziesii
TTATCAGTGGGTGATCTCGCGTCTGTTAACGGTATCCATCAATGACCTGTAATTAGACGATGGACTACTATGTTCGACCTCAACACCTCTATTCTCATAGTGGGACATGTACTCATAGTGGTGTGTGTAGAAGACCTTCCATATTGGTGGCATCCATTATATGTTACCTCCTTGATCGTGCCAGTGTTCATGAGATTTCAGCTCTCGTGACTTGTTCCAGTATATGTCAGACATTTCCAGCCACTATGGAGATCTTGATATATTGTATATCTTCATCCCTTGTGGAGATCATGGTCCTTTGTATATCTTCATCATGGAGATTCTGATCTATGTATATTGTATGTGGCGATGACCACATCTATGTTATCATGTTTCATGCCTATTCATGGCCATTGTACTCTTATGTATCCAGGACTGCTATATGTATTTGCAGTTATATGCAGAGTTGTATTATGGTATTATGCTAATTGGGTGGTTGGTCTTCCATTTGGGTACCTTCATCATTTCACTTCTGGGATGGACTTATAATGTATTTCGGCCATCGTATAACTCCTCTGATCTCATACATTAGGGGGCATTTGTTATAGCAGATTTCACCACACTAGGTGAATCACACATTGTATGGCCTTCCCCTGTCCCGCTACAGACTCATTAGCCCCTATGGACCACTTTTTGTCTTTTGATGTGTCCTTGATCATCCCCAAAAACATAAGAAAAGTGATATATGCGGCTTTTTCCTCGATAACCGCGTACATACGCGGATATTCCCCCTATAGTCACGTACATCGAGATGTATGAATAATCCAAATCCTTTTGGAGCATTCCTTGACTTGGATCCGACTCATATGACTCCTGGCCTTCCATATGCCTTGAGATCACACTGATTCGACCTTTCAGTATCCCTTTGAAAAGCTATATAAGGAACCCCTTGAGACATTGAAAGCATAAGAGAGAATTGAGAGTAACGAAACTATAGTCCATTGTTGCCAGAACTTATGCTTGAGTCTACATCCCTTTGTCCCTTGGAGCACTGTTTTGTTCTTCCCAAGCTTTCCTTTTGCTAGTGAGCTTTCTATCTGAGTGATGGAGGATTGAGGTGGTGGATGCCCAAGTGCGGGATTCAGTTTCTCCGGTTCGCAGACGTGCCGTTAGAGTTTGTCACTTGTAATCTCTGATTCATATTAATAGAAATATCTTTTCCTGTCCAGTAATGTGTATTTGAATGAATATTTTATCCATTGGAATATGTCAAATGCTTTTACATTATTGATTATATATGCTAGAATAGATCTAACACCATGAAATATAGTATGCTTGTATTGTTTACTTATTGTTGAGGAAGTATTATATCAATTCAAGCTAAAGATTGGAAAGCTCAATGGGGATCTACCTCAACCGTCCGGAATAAGGTACGAGGTTCGATCCTTTAGTGTTAGACATTTTATTTCTATTGCATATTGGGAAAGGTTGATTTATGGAGTCTAGCTGTCTGTTGTGGTACCCCAAGCCATAGGAATTTCTCTCTGTAACACACCTCCGCAAATACTTTGATAAATTTTTGATAGTATCCTATATGTCCCAATTTTGCTCTCAATTTCTTCACTATGGTAGGTGTTGGTAGGTTGACGACGACCGCAATTTCGGCAGATTTGAAAAATATTCCATCGCGACAAACCACATGGACCAACAAAATTCCAAACAGGGCACAAAAGATACATTTCTTTAAGTTCAGTGAAATTTGATACTGGCAACATCATTCCAATGTCATCTTGAGGCTCTCAATATGATCCTTAATGAGCCAAAATACCGTCCTATCGTCGAATTAGACCTCAAGAAATTTATGAGTAAAATATTTGAAGGAAACCACTACTATCCTAGAAAAAATACCAGGAACATTCTTGAGTCCAAAGGGCATTACCGTATATTGGAAACAACCCCACTCCATCGCAAAGGTTGTATTGTGTCAATATTCCTTTGTAATTCTAATCTGATGGTATCCATATAACCCATCAATGAATGAGTAAATCTCTTGACCCTCGACACACTCGAGTACCTCATATGTAAATGGAGACAGAAATAGGTTATGCAAACAAGAATCGTTCAATTTTCTTAGGTCAACGCAAATCCTCACTTCACCAGTAGTATTTTTATCTTACACTACTATCAGACTAATCCACTCTGATTCTTCTACAGGTTCTATGATACCTGCATACAACATTCGGTCCAAATCTTCCTTAACTTTTTCTTTAAACTGTGGATTCTATCGGTATGGTCGTTGCTTGACAATTTTTTCCTCAAGATTTAAAGGTATCTTGATTTCTCCAAGGTCTCTGACAATCCCTTTCATATCTAAGAATTTTGTAGGGAATAGATCTTGAAACTCATGCAATAGGTCTGTGATCTTCCCGACATTCTCGTCATCCCAATAATCCCCAATATTGGCAAATTTTGGATTCTTCGAGGAGGCAATGTTTATTTTCTTGACTTTAGTGGATTCAAAAATTGATCGCTAGAAATAACAAATCCTTCCACTGTGAGTGTACCTTCATAATATGGAATGTTTACGTCAAGTGGGTCATCATCATCGACTTCTCTCGTCACATTATAGTACTCCATCTAGTGTTGGATTGTTGCGTTGCGCTGATTGAAGTTTGTCATTGCAACAAGGATATCTTCAAATATATTTGTCTTGATTACTTGCAATGCAGCATCAATTGATGGATGATCATAGATAAATTAAAATGTGTGTATGAAGCTAGTAACTAATTAATCCCATTCAATAGTCCCTCATCTCAGTTCAACTCACAAACATGCCTCCCATGATACATGACAATACTCAATATGTTCAACAAGATTAGTCAATCATGTATATTTTCAACCAGTATATTTGATCTCTTCTCTTAAACTTATCTATGTCAATATTTGACATTGTGTCCATTCAGAGATAGATTATTTATGTGTGGCCCACCATCTGGTGAGTGTAGCTTTTAGTGCAAAGTCCAGGGTAGGAAAGAACTAATGTTTTGTGATTTTTTCTTCTAACTCTATCAGAAAATATGCAAGGTTAGGTTTAAGGTTTACCTAACGAAATTAAAATTCAACCAACAAATGGTTCTCGACAACAGAACCATTTGTCGGCGTTTCTCCCTTCAACCCAGGTTCAGACCCTTGTTTGTCCGTCAACAAAGCCCGAGATATCAACCTAATAAAGCAAGGCTCAGTCGGTAGCACCTACAACATAGATGCAGTCTCACCTGAGATATATCTTATGGGTAACTTCCTGAACCATGTTTCTGTAGTTAGCTAGGGACTTCTCCTCTTACAACACCTTACCAACTTGTTCGATCAAAGCCAGTGGTTATATTACTTACTCTTATTGTGTTCATTCAAGATATTACTTATACTTATCCGTTGACAGATATTACAACAATTAATATAATTCCTTATTAGTGATTCCAACTAACAACAGTGCGACATATGCATATAAGGACTCATTCATAAGCAAAGACACATACACTTATTCACAACTACATTCATTCGACATATGCACATTCATCAAAAATACACATAGACAACATTTAACATGGAAACCCATCTGGGAAAAACCACAAAGGGGCTCTTCATCTGGCAAGAGAAATATATGGCACCTTTTGTCAGTGCACTCAGCTTGCATACTATGTTCTATATATTCTCTACAATATATATAGACTTCTCTCTCCTCTCCTGCTCTCTAATCTCAAGTCTCTGAAGTTTCCTCTCCTTCACCCTATTGTCAATCCGCACACACGTTGGATCGACTCTCTCTTTTCTACAACTCTACAACTCTACAAATAGAAAACAAACAATAGATACTAACACAGACCAACCGAGATTGTATGTATCTAACCCGCACACAGCTTGGGTTCTCCCTTTGATAAACTATTACACATCATAGTAAACCAACTCCATTTTGTTAGTTGACAAGTTGTCCTTCATATTCTTGTACATTCAATTACAACTATCAGTAGGCACTATCATTCCAAAGTACAAAGATTCTTTATTCCCCAAAGCATGCATTATCCTAACTGACTTCTTACCCACGATTTCTTGGGTTATTCATTTCAACCGTTGTGCATATTCTTTTATCGTGTTTCCTTATGTCACAGATGTTTTCGTTGCATCTTCCCTTCTGTCACAAACTCTTCCCTCATGAATTCTTATGTCGTGGCTTCCTCTACAACTACTTCTTATGTCATAGCTCTTTCTCCCACGACTACTTTCGTCACAACTTTTCCTCTGTCGTGCGTTCGAAATCTTCATAATCCCGAGAAAAATTCTGGTTGAATTCTGCCTATCCTTCCCTACGGCCAACACAACCCATGGAGTAGGCTTCATGATGAGGAATAGAAAATGAGTCTTTATTCTATGACTATTGCATTTAAGACAAGATATCATTTATTACTATTATTAATAACTGTAATCACATGTTCCTTTAATACCAACTAAAAGGAGAAAAAACTCTCACATTGTGTACACATGTTAGACAGTTATTATCAAAAAAATGCCCTTTATTGTGGAGCCAATTATTTTCATTCTTTCTCTCGCTACTATATTGTGGTATACTTTTGTGTTTCTCTGGAGGGAGTTTCCAACAATCATCTTTCACATCTTCCATGTGCTTATAATTCTTGTACACAGGGGTAATCTACTTCCTCTTCACCGTACCTTGTCTTTCTTTAGAAGATATGGAGTTGAGTACATTATTAGACAATACGGAGTTGAGTTTATTATTGTGACATCTTATTAATGGATTTTTGGCAATTCCATCTCTTGTAATGGTATTGTTTATGTTTCACAAACCATGACCCATGGGACAATCAATCTCTCTCTCTCTCTCTCTCTCTCTCTCTCTCTCTCTCTCTCTCTCTCTCTCTCTCTCTCTCTCTCTCTCTCTCTATTTGTTTTGCACCTCGTCCCCATTAGAGCATTCAATTTTTTCCTTGTAAATCCATCACCAAAGCATATATATCACAAGTGACCACGAATATTATATACATACTTCAAATTTTTCTAATTTTTCTTTATAGTATCATATCAAATTCCTTATGAAAACAAAACAAATAATATTGATATAATTTTTATTTTTAGAAAATAACCTTTAATTCATACCAAAACAAATGACATTAATATAATTTTTTTAGACAATGATCTTTAATTCATACCTCGCCATGGCAGAAGTGGAATCGAGTGTTTCTTTGTGCTCAAATGTTCTTTGTGCATACATAACTTTGCTAAGGTAGTTTTGTTTTAATTGTAAGTTGTTAGATTGCATGGAGAGGCCAGAACTTGGCACTATTATCTAAAATGTGTGGGACACTTTTACATCCTTATGTAGAGCTCCACATTACAACTATGGAAAAATCAAGCTTCAGCTCAAGATGTCTTAACGCACTCTGTAATGGTCAGCTTCAAATTTTAGATAATTTTGTGAAAAAACCTAATCTGAAAACAACCCATAAGCTTACTTACAAACATATGGTAAAGGATTTGATAAGCAACATGAAACCTCCCATACCTCCTCCTAAAGGCTCCCATACCTGCTTCAAATTTTAGATAATTTTGTGAAAAACCTAATCTGAAAACAAGTATTGCTCAAATTATCATAACATTAATCTTCATTAATTAATCATTAATGCAATGGTAGTATAATAAATAGAATTTTAATATTGTGGATAAGATTTGAATTCACCAACTCAAACTGACTGGCTAGCTAGCTTAGAGTGGAAATAATCATAACTGGTGCTCACTAGTTAACTATGGATAGCTAAATCAGTAGACAATCAGTTAACTGATGAGGTAGGTGGACAAAAGGTGTCAGACACCTTGCATGCATGCAAAACTAGCACCAAGATAACTGGTTATGATCTAACTGATAGTAACTAGAGCATAACTGAGCGTGACTAATTACCTACCACATTCAACTAAATGTGACTACCGGTGGCACTTAGAGTGGGATCCTATAATGTAGGGATTGGTTAGGGATTGGTCCCTAGGGCTGCAATGTATCAAATAGAATTATGTGGGTAAAGGGAGGATTAATTAATCCTAACACCCCCCTTATTCCTAACTTTGGACAACTTGGGCCCTGGAAACTGGACCAAAAGTCACCCATACAATCTAAATGAAATAAAATGCTGCTTAATAAACCAGAAAATGGGGAAAAACTCATGGGAACCCCCCCCCCCCGGCCCTCAAAATAATCAATTTATCAGGAAACAAGCTTCCATACTTAAGAGAATAATTTTCTCNATCAACAACTCTGTGGAGAGGTAATGTAGAATCTTGGTTCTTCTGTGCATCAGCATCCTAGGATTGTGCATGTAAAATTTTCCATCTTCTTCCAACCTGATGATAGATAGGAGAAGGAATATTGCATTTGTCTCTTCTTTATGGAGGAATAGTGACTTGATACAATTTGTTCTTTTGTGGGGATAATTGTCGATCAGTCCTCACCATGAAGTAGAATCTCTCAAGAAGCTTGTTGCACCTCACAGAAGGAAGTGAAACTGAATGAGAGAGTGAAACATGTTCATTATGATACTGGGATCTTGTTCTTATTTTATCATCTGGATCCCCAACAACATTCCCAGCTTCTTCGATGAGATTTTTATCCCGTTTAGGCTTTTGATTCTGAATAGGAGCTAGATCTAGATCTAGATCCTCTTGAGGCTCAATCTCAATATCAAGATCATGTTGATCTTGATCCTCGTCTTCTGAATATAAAACATTAGACAATACATCATTAACAAAAGGTGTAGATAGAATTTGTTTACCTCCCCTTTCGAATGGCAATTGAGGTTGTATTGGATTGATTATGGCAAAAAGTGTGAGAATTCATATGCCTTGGAGGCATGGTTTGCAACACCCTTCACGATAATCTTCCCAATTAAGATATCTATGATCTCTACTGAGTCAGGACAGAATACTACTCGCTTTGGTGGTCCAGTATGTGTCATATGATATGCAGATATCAAATTTGCAGCTGAGGGAAAATAGAGTACATTTCTGAACACTCCATGCTTTAACTTGATAGAACCCCTTTCCTTCATCTCGAATTTTAGTGTCACCACCCATGTGAATACTTGGATCATCATTAGTTTGTAATAAAGAGAATGATTCTCTGGATGCAACCATATGATTGGAGGCTCCTGAATCAATGAGGGATGCATGTGTTTTTGAACAGATAGCTTTCATTGCATGGCATATCTCATCATGATCTTTATACTTTTCTCTAGAGTCAGTATTCCTTACTCCTTTAGGGAGGGAAATATTGTGTTTCTCAAGGATTTTTTCCATTTGATCAATGGTATTCTTCATACAATACTTCTATGTATGGTTTCATTTCTCATAGTAAGATAATTTTCCCTTATCATACCTTTGATGTTTGTCCTTCCTAGAGCATGAGGCTTCATCTGATGGATGAAAATCATCTTTAGGTTCAATTTTAGAGTTACTTTTCTCTTTACCTTTTTTCTTCCTTCTTTCTTGTACATTCCCAGAGTCTCCATCTAAGAGGGCCTGATTCTTGGAGGCATTGAGCACTCCCATCTGAATCATTTTGTCTTGCTCCTGGATAAATGACTATGCAAATGCATCCAAAGAAGGAATTTTCCAATTTGGGATGGATAATATTTTGGAGTGGAATGTGGATACAAATACTAAGAATTATGAGCCAAGATTGCTCAGAATTCACAGCACAAGCTGCTCATCCTTCCTCTCTATCTCCCACAAAGTGCTCATCCTTCCTCTCTATCCCGCATTTCTTGCATTGCAAGACTAATGCTTTGTATTTCGAAAATAACTGCTAAAATATCTCAAAGTTTTTGGGTTGGACTACAATGAGTTAATTCTCTAGAATATGGCTTCTAAGCTCATCTTGTTTGCCAAACAAAGATTCTATATTGTACCATACTTCCTTCGAAGTTATGAGTCCCTCAAGGTGGAACAGCAGAACCCTAGAGATGTGGATGCACATGAAGTCGAAGGCTTCATCTATCATATTCAGAAAATTGGATTTCTCAACATACTGCTTGGGCTCTAATTCTCTTCCCATTGTCATCCTAAACAGGCCTTTGTTGCATAAGGCTATCTGTATATATGCCCTCTAATCAATGTAATTGAAGGGTGTAAGGATACTAGGTGAAAGAGAAGTTAAATTCTCCATTTCATTGTATGCTTATCAGCAAATCTTCAAAATCTACGTAGGTACCTGCAAAATCACTGCAAAAGAAAATTCAATTCACAAACATTTGTCAATTCAAACCTTTCCACCTCGACATTTGAACTTTTTCATAGACCATCAAACCTGGATAGACTTCTCTAGACAGAATACAGAGGGAAAAATGTTATGATTCCATGAATTATGTGGAAACTGAGATGGTTCTGGTGTAATCCTGGAGGTCTCGTAGGTTTGTTGTTGGCCTGAACATAGGCTTTGATACTATGTTAAATTTCATGAGCCATATATCTACAATCCAAAATGAGAGCTATCTCAAAAGAAGTATGCAGTGGAATTATCAAATCAATGTAAACTGAACAACGGATTCTTGAAAACAATTTCACACAAATCAGACAAGTATTGCTCAAATTATCATAACATTAATCTTCATTAATTAATCAGTAATACAATGGTAGTACAATACGTAGAATTTGAATTCTAAAGATAGGATTCGAATCTACCAGCTCCAGCTGACAGATTAGCTAACTTAGTTTGAAAAATTTCACAACTAGAGCTCACTAGTCTAACTCTGGATGACTAAATCAATCTACAATCAATTAACTAATGAGGTATGTGGATAAAAGGTGCCACACTCGCTACATGCATGCAAAACTGGCACTAGGATAACTGGTTGTGATCTATGTTATAGTAACTTGATCATAACTGAGCATGAATAATTACCTAACACATTCAACTGAAGGTGACTGCTGGTGACACTTAGAGTGGGATCCTATAATGTAGGGATTGGTCCCTAGGGCTCCTAAACGTATGCAATCGGGTGCAATAAGTGGTATATGAACCTTAGGTGTGTCTCCTAGGTGTTGGTGGATGATGATGACCTCCTAAGCTAGGCTAAATGTATCAAATATACTTATGTGGGTAAAGGGATGATTAATTAATCCTAACACCTGGTCAACTAGTTTTAGGTAAATGCCTGACTCATGTAATTGTGATCTACCGAGTTGTTCCCAAGTGTCACGAGTCATAATATTTACCTGCGATCTAAAGTAGATAACAACTTGTCATATGTGGTAACCTTCGATTTCCAAATCGACGAGGGGATTTGCATCATTTTTATCTTTCCGATTTAGTCTGCATATGTTTTTAGATTGTTTTTCATCCTCGGACTTGTTTTTGATATTGTACATTAGATCTATTAATTTTTCAATAGATTCTTCTTTAGCTATGAAATTGCTCAATTCATTAATAGCTTCTTGTCGATATTTTTCATATTCTTCTTTTGATGCTAGTTCTTGAAACATTTTTTATGCATTACTATATAGTCATTTTTGCTCAATAGGATTAGGGTAGTCTTCTTTACTTTTTATTTTACTAATTTGTGGATTATAAGGACCAATTTTTGTTCCTTTTTGAGTTATGATATGGAGGTTCTTAGTTTTGATAATATCATACTTAAGAACACTGGAAAAGACGTTGACGTTCTTCTTCTTATTTTTTTTCAAGAATAGTAGGGAAATCCTCCAAGAAGTGATTGCCTACTCTGCAGTTTTTACAAAATTTTAGGTTTGTTCGATATTTGTAAGGATAGTCTACATGTCGATGTCCTTCATTGAGGCATGTGTAGCATTGAATTGGTCGACGTCAATGATTTTCTCGGTTTCCATTGTTTCGGCCTCTCCCTTGAAATCCTCCTCACTAATAAATGTAGTCATTTCGTCGATGATATCATCAACCATCGTATCTTGGATAATTATTATTTATGTACTTCTGGTTGTTTATGTTATCATTCTTTTCATTGTTGTCATTCTGACTAACATCATTGGTTTGATATAGTGCATGATAGTTATGTCTATTCTTCAAATTTAGTTGACACTCTGTTAAACAATGAGTTTTAACTTCACATATAGCGCACCAACGAGCTTTCTTATTCTTCATGTTGTATGGACAATCTTTTGCCATAAGTGAGGAATGCTCTTAGAAGATGTTGTAGAAACATTTTTATTGTACGAACCGGATGTCTTGTCGGTGATCCTCTTATCGACAGTAGTCTTTTGCATAGCCGGCTGTGAGCCGACTATGGAGCATTTTGTACACCATACTTCATTTCCCCTGAGGCCATTTCCTTGATGGACTTATGCATACTTTCGAGTTGTTATTCAATGCATCTATCAATGGGGACTACGGGATAGTATTTGTCCATTTCTATTTGTGGTGCTTTTGTTAATGCATCTTCATATGTATTGAAGTTGTCCAACCGAATATGCATTCTGATTTTCTGTAGTAGTCTTGCAACGAACCATTGGATCAATAGTTGTTCGTTGATGTTGTATTCAATTTGGATCAGCAAGTATTTGAAATGTTTATCATATTCCCTAACCTTTTCTGTCAGATTTTGAGCGGTAGTCTTCAACTTTTTATCTGCAAGATGTTTTGCATCATGGGTATTAAACAAGGACATAAACTATTGTTTTATTTGACCTTTCATTTCATTTGGATTTTTTTTGATGTAGGTCATGTACCATGTTAGTGCTCTTTTCCGCAGGGCACCAACAAATTGCGCCATTTGTCGATCTTCGTTGGTGATGGCATTAGCTTCAAATATAGATTCACACACGAACCAATGTCTTTTTGGATTCTCATCTCCCTCATAGAGAGGTATGTGTGATGTGATGTGGGCCATTTCATTGAGGACTTCAACTTCTCCTGTCGGTGGTGGGGATGGTGGCTTACCTCCCTCAGTTGCACTTCTTTCATAGACGTTTTCAATAGATACTATTTTTTTGTGTACTCTTTACTTTTGACAACACTATATTCAGTGTCGGTTGGATTTTTTTCGACTGTCGAAAGTCAACTTTCTTCTCTCACTTCTGTTGAAACCCAAGTGAATATTTGTTCAAATTGGGTTGTGCTTCTTATCAGCGATACTGACTGACTTGGTGAACAATTTGACAATGTATGTGGTTAGGGGGCACTTTTTCACGTTCTAAATAAATTAGATGAAAATTGTGAATGGAGAATCCCGGTTGAAATGTGAACCAATTCCCTTCTTGCATTCGATGGATTAATAGTCCATCGATTTCATTTCCTTCATCTCTTTATCGACTCCATATGCCTAATTGACCAACGTGGAGTCCTAAATATTCTTCAACAATGTCTTGTACTTGGGCACTTCGGGTAAGATGTAGAAGGGAATGTGGCGTTATAGTCTTGGGTATATTTACTTAGAGAGATCTACCATGCTCAATCCATGGACCTTCATCCATAGGTGACAGATCTTCATAGACACCCTCTTCTTATTGAACTCGACTTGACTCTGGCGGATTTCCTTCTGTCTCTGTCATTATACTTGACTTTCTTTCTTTCTAGAGTGCTCATGCCTTCTCCCTTATCTCTTCTCGATTCTTCCTTAGCTTCTTCTGCTCGATATTTTGGATATCCAGAGTGCTTTTTTGTGTCATTCTTCTATTTTTTTTCTTTTTATTTTATGTTTTGATTTCCCACCGTTGGTCATGTCATGTCTTCATCTATCGCCTGGTATTCATCTACTTTATCAGAATGTGGTCAACCACACCCCCATTTCCTTCCCGAAAACGTTTTAGTGAGTTACGGAGTAATATTTCATTTGTTTGGGAAGTATTCCCACTCTCTCTCTATTGTACAAATTTTTCCCACCTCCTTTGTTTTTCTTCCCAATTCGTGTTTTTAGGTGGTGTTAACAGTAGTGGTCGAGGTTCAAAAATATGTGCAACTCATTTGTCGATCAAGAAACTCAACAAGATTGTTGGTAGCAAACACAGAAATTGCTCAGTGAGGTCATTGTAGAATTGTTCCTTTACGTTATCAATACAAACTCTTTCTTCAATATCCCATTCTTCACAAAACTCGTCAACAATATTTTTGAACCACTATGATAAATTCGTGCGGCCTCCTTGGGTTAGTGTTTGGAGTATTTGTCGCTCATTTTCATCTACGACTATTCTCATCCAGGATTTTTTTCAGCGTGATCGGTACGGATTCAACAAACTTTTCATGCGTTTCGAAGAAGCATTCCTCTCTTGCTTGAGAGATAGTTAACTTTTTTCTTCTAGCATAATTTTGCAGATAAATTGCTATTTTTCGCTCCCACCATTCCTTAATCTCTTGTTGTAATATCATCGGGTCACGATCATTGTCATCTTATACATGTACCACCGAAAAGGGGGCCAATGTTGTAGTAAAAAAAGTTCCATAGTTACCAATGATACATATTATAGATTATATAAGCAATGATAAAAACAAGAGATAAGTAATGGTAGATATAACAAGTATTTCTATTTCTCAAGAAGAACACATAAAAGATTTATTACATAGGTCGAATCGATTCCTTATCCGGCTCTTCAGCCTATTTATATGATTTAAAAGAAGTTACATAACTACCTGTCAGTTCAACTAAAGGACAAGACCTGTGAGGTCGACATAATCTATTGATATATTTTACAAGTAGTCAGTCGAAGGTCCTAGTCGACTAGACAACTTAGGCTCCTCCAACAATGAGAAATTAATCGAAAGGTAGTTGTCATTTTCATCACATGGGTTAATCGTTTGAATGATTATCAGGAAACTTATATGCATGTTGCCACTCTCCTGTCACATTAGTGGTATTTATTGTGAAATAATGACGAAAATAACCCCAAAAAAGCCTCCAAAACCTATCATTCATTTGAATTAATTACGGCCAGCTATCATTTCTCCCACTCCAGTTTAACTTGTGATAGCAGTGTTCTTCCTGCGACCTATATTCAACCTTCGACAGATTTCTTTAGGTGCAACAAACAGATTGTATTTTCCATCATTTCTCCTATTGTGACAAACAAAGAGTCTACAATAGTTTTCCTCTCTCTGCGATAGATTAGCAGTTTGCAACATTTTACCATTTTGCGACGCTTTTTTTTCTCGGTCTACACAAGAATACTAATAATATTTTGCCTTGTTCTTTTTATTTTCTCTTTTTCTCTCTCTTTTTTTTTTAGTCGACTAAGTTGCGACTATCCTGATAAGGCTTTATCCGACTTCCATTCACCAATTCTCTGACATGTGTTCCATCCAATTTTTGCAATTGCATCGATCCTCCTGTCAGTGATATGCGTTACAATATACGGTCCTAGCCAGTGTGTATTTAGCTTGCACGAATGCTATACAGAAGAACAAGTACTCCGAGCATAAAGCGCTTATTCTTGATGTGGAGATCATGTCATACTTTATGTCGTTCTTTCTCAATGTTTTGATGATATCATGCAACAAAACGATCTTCTTCCAATTGTATCAGTTGCGACAGCCTTTAATCAACAGCACCAACATTGGTCATCTCCATGATCACAAGAATACTTAGAATGGGTACAATGTATTACATCGGTATCACAACTTCTTGTCCATATACCAAGCGAAATGGAGTTCGACCTGTCAACTTCTTACAAGTCGTGTGATATGCCCACAGTACTATAGAAATTTTATGATCCCAGACATCTCTTTGGACGTTACAAATATTTGTCAATGCATTCTCAAGGATTTTTTTAAATGATTCGACAACACCATTCACTTAAGGGTGATATGGTTTTGTATTTCTATGCTGGATTTGGATTTATTTCGTCGGTTCCTCAGTCAATTAATTGACAAATTGTGTGCCTTGGTCACTTATCAAACTTTTTGGGCATCCAAATCTAGTCACAACATTTTCAAACAAAAACGTAGTAGCGATTGCATCAGTACAATATTTTACCGATGTTGCTTCAACCCATTTGGTCAAGCAATCTGTTGTAGTAATTATATATCATTCACCTATGTGTTTCCTTGTTGGACTAATGGGGTCCACAAGATCAGAAACCCATTTCGAAAATACTTGCAAATTTAATTGGGTTACTAATGCAATTTCATCTCGTCGCTACGACTTTCCAGTTCTTTGACAAAAATCACAATTGTGACAATATTCTTGAGCATTTTCATGCAAGGTGGGCCACCACGATCCTACTTGCAATATTTTTCACACTAAAGCTTTTCCAGTAAAATGGCCTCATGTGACACCAGGATGCGCTTCATTGAGTATCATCATTGGTCACTCGTGTTCCAAGACGCAGCAACGAAGAATTTCTTTAGGTCCCATTTTATATAATTGTCCAACGATGAATTGGTAGTCTGCAACTCGCACAACTAACTGCTTCTTCTGTGCAGTAGTAAATTCAGCTGGTGCATAACCCATACTAAAAAAATGTATGATGTCTCTGTAATGATCATCAAACATTGTTATCATAAATAATTTTGCATTAGGGAGACTATCATCAAGGTTACCAGGTTCTTCATCACTCTCAATCCTCAAGAGAAGGTCTGACCTGAACTCAGTCAACCCGATTTAATAATGACTTCAAAGTCAAATTCCTGAAAAAGAGAAGCCACCGGAAAATCTTCCCTCCCCCAAGAATGGCTTCTTAACTAGATTTTCAATGTTAAATGATATGTGTACATTTTTAAATTTCCACCCAGCAAATAGTATCTAAATTTCTGCAGAGCGTATACCATAGGTAATCCCTCTCCTTCCACCGTGGTATAGTTCTTCTCTGTTGTGATAATTTTCTGCTAGTGAAGGCAATAGGCTTATCAATCGACCCTCCGTCAGGTTGTGCTAGTATCATGCCGATCCCAATAGACGATGCATCAACATGTACATGAAATTCATTTTCCAGTCTGGAAATACAAGTATGGGCGTTGTGGCCATCTTGTTCTTTAAAATGTCCAGACTTTCTTGTTAACTTTTCATCCACTGGAACTTAACATCTTTCTTCAATAAATTCTCCATCGAAGCAGTCACCTCCGCATATCTTTTGATAAATTTTTGATAGTATCCTATATGCCCTAATGTTTCTCTCATTTGCTTCACTATGGTAGGTGTTGGTAGGTCGACGATGACCGCAATTTAGGCAAATTAAATGAATATTCCATCGCGACAAACCACATGGCCAAAAAAAATTCCAAAGGGGGCACAAAAGATACATTTCTTTAAGTTCAGTGAAATTTGATAATAGCGACATCGTTCCAGCATCATCTTGAGGCCCTCAATATGATCCTTAATGAGCCCAAATACAGTCCTATTGTTGAAGTAGATCTCAAGAAATTTATGAGTAAAATATTTGAAGGCAACCACTACTATCCTAGAAAAAATAGCAATAACATTCTTGAGTCCAAAGGGCATTACCATATATTGGAAACAACCCCACTCTGTCGCAAAGGTTGTCTTGTGTCAATCTTCCTTTGTAATTCTACTATGATGGTAGCCATATAACCCATCAGTGAATGAGCAAATCTCTTGACCCCCGACACTCTCAAGTACCTCATCTGTAAATGGAGTCAGAAATGGGTCACGTAAACAAGCATCGTTCAATTTTCTTAAGTCGACACAAATCCGCACTTCACCAGTAGTATTTTTATCTTGCACTACTATCAGACTGATCCACTCTGATTCTTCTACAATTTGTATGATACATGCATACAGCATTCGATCCAAGTCGGGCTTGACCTTTTCTTTATACCGTGGATTCTATCGGTATGGTCACTGCTTGACAGGTTTTGCGTCGGGCTTTAAAGTTATCTTCATTTCTCCAAGGTCTCCGACAATCCCTTTCATCTTTGCGAATTTCGTAGGGAACAAATCTTGAAACTCATGCAATAGATCTGTGATCTTCTCGATATTCTCGTCATTCCAATAATCCCCAATATTGGCAAATTTTGGATTCTCCGAGGAGGCAATGTTTATTTTGTTGACTTTAGTGGATTTAGAAATCAATCGCTAGAAATACCATATCCTTCCACTACACGTGTACCTTCAGACTCTAGAATGTTTAAGTCAAGTGGGTCATCATTATTGGGTTCTCTCGTCACATTATAGCACTCCATCCAGTGTTGGATTGTTGCATTGCGCTGATTAATTTTCTCCATTGCAATAGGGATATCTTCAAATATATTTGTCTTCATTACTTGCAATGGAGCATCAACTGACAGATGATCATCGACAAATTCAAATGTGTGTATAAAGCTAGTAGCTAAATAATCCCATTCAATAGTCCCTCCTCTCAATTCAACTAATGTATACCAGTTCCTTGGTATCATGTCTAATGTGTGTATGAACTGATGAACCCATTCATGTCACAGACATGCCCCCCATGTCACACGACTATACTCAATATGTTCGACAGGATTAGTTAATCCTGTATATTTTAGAATAGTATAGATGATAAACGTGTGTATAAAGCTAGTAGCTAAATAATCCCATTCAATAGTCCCTCCTCTCAGTTCAACTATTGTATACCAGTTCCTTTGTATCATGTCTAATGTGTGTATGAACTGATGAACCCATTCATGTCACAGACATGCCCCCCATGTCGCACGACTATACTCAATATGTTCGACAGGATTAGTTAATCCTGTATATTTTAGAATAGTATAGATGATTTCTTCTCTTAATCTTATCTTTGTAAATCTTCGACATTGTGTCCATTCATAAATAGATTATTTATGTGCGGCCCACCATCTGGTGGGTGTAGCTTTCAGTGCAAAGTCCAGGGCAGAAAAGCGCTGATGTTCTATGAATTTTTCTTCTAACTATGTCAGAAAAGATGCAAGGTTAGGTTTAAGGTTTACCTAACCAACTTAAAAGTCAACCAACAAATGGTTCTCGACAACGGAACCATTTTTTGGTCTTTCTCCCTTCGACCAAAATAACCCTTATTTGTCCGTCAACAAATCCCAAGATATCGATCTGACAAAGCAAGGCTCAGTCGGCAGCACCTATGACGCAGATGCAGTCTCACCTGAGATATCTATTATGGGTAACTGCCAAAACCAAGTTTCTATAGTTGGATGGGAATTTCTCCTCTTACAACACCTTACCAACTTGTTCGATCGAAGTCGGTGGTTATATTACTTACTCTAATTGTGTTCATTCAAGGTATTACTTATACTTATTCGTTGACAGATATTACAATAGTTAATATAATTCATTGTTAGTCATTCCAACTAACAGCAGTGCGACATATGCATATAAGGACTCATTCATAAGAAAATATGCATACACTTATTCAGAACATACAGTCATTCAACATATGCACATTCATCAAATATACACATAGACAACATTTAACATGGAAACCCATCCGAGAAAAACCACAAAGGCGCTCTTCATCTGGCATGAGAGATAAATGGCACCTTTCGTCTGTGCACTCAGCTTGAATACTCTATTCTAGATCTTCTCTACAATCTATACAGACTTCTCTCTCCTTTCATGCTCTCTAGTCTCAAGTCTCTGAAGTTTCCTCTCCTTCACCCTACTGTCAATCCGCACACAGGTTGGATCGACTCTGTCTTATCTACAACTCTACAACTCTACAAACAGACAATAGATAATAGATACTAACACAAACCAAGCGAGAGTGTGTGTATCTAACCCGCACAAAGCTTGGGTTCTCCCTTTTATAGACTCTTACATGTCGTAGTCAACCGACTCCATTTTGTTAGCTGACAAGTTGTCATTCCTATTCTCATACATTCAGTTACAACTTGCAGTAGGCACTATCGGCCCAAAATACAAAAATGTTTTATTCCCCAAAGCATGCATTATCCTAACTGACTTCTTACCCACGATTTCTCGGGCTGTCCGTTTCAACTGTTGTGCGTCTTCTTCTATCGTGGTTCCTTCTATCGTGGATGTTTTAGTTGCATCTCCCCTTCTGTCACGAACTCTTCCCTCGCAAATGCTTATGTCACAACTTGCTCTACAACTACTTCTTATGGCATAGCTCTTTCTCCCACAGCTTCTTCCGTCCCAGCTTTTCCTTTGTCATGCGATCGGAATCTTCATAATCCCGAGCAAAATTTTAGTTGAATTTTGCCTATCCTTCCCTAGGGCCAACACAACCCATGGAGTAGGCTTCATGATGAGGAATAGAAAACGAGTCTTTCTTCTATGACTATTGAATTTGAGACAAGATATCATTTATTACGATTATTAATAACTATAATCACATGCTCCTTTAATACAAACTTAATGGAGAAAAATATCTCACATTGTGTACATATGTTAAACAATTATTATCAAAAAAATTCCCTTTATCGTGGAGCCACTTATTTTTATTATTTCTCACTTATTTTTATTATTTCTCTTGCTACTTTGTTATGGTAGACTTTTGTGTTTCCCTAAATGGAGTTTCCAACAATCATCTTCTACTTCCTCTTCACCATATAACATTTATTTGGAAATTCTCTAAAGATGTTTTAATTTTAACTTTATTTCATTTTAATGTTTCCATATAACATTTGAAAGCATTGGACTGGCGCCAAATCACGGCTCTCTCTCACGATTTAATAAACATTAATATATCATTGATGTGGAAACCCAAGCAGGCAAAAAATAGTTGGGATGTAGCTCACATGGTAGAGCGCTCGCTTCGCATGCGAGAGGTACGGGGTTCGATACCCCGCATCTCCATTCAACAGAATAATTATAACGTTTAATTTTGTGCTAAATCCGATAGATTAAAAGCTGAGCAGGTGAATCCCGGCGAAGGCGGCGCATAAGATTTCTTGAAACTGGTGGGGATTGAAATAAAAATCCCAGACATAAACTCGGGCTGCTAAGGTGAGAGGAAACTATATTGAAACCTGGTGGATTGAAATAATGATTTCAATTTTCAACCATACCTACCGTTTATTTACTTTGTTTTCAATTTGACCACGTGTGGTTGAATGCGGGTACCGCTACACAAGTGTTTTAAAAACCAACGAAGTTCAAGTATTACTTTTATTGAGGATGAAGTTCAAGTATTACTTTATGTTATATTTAAAAAAACATAAAAACTATAAAATTTAAATCAATTTATAAAATATAAAATTAAAACCAAAAAATTGTAATATACCAAATTTAAATAAATTGTTTTTTTTTAATATTTTTTTTATAAGAAGTAAAAAATACATGTAATAGATTATTCTTTTATTAATTAAAAATATTGGAGCGAATCCGAATTGAAATAGCTGTTAAAAGAGTGTTTGTGTTGAAGCTACTGAGTGAGAACTCAAGATGCAAAAAGCATCTTCCCTAAAACCAGGTCACAACTCCTTCTGAAGTGCTAAAGAGAGGAGGCTCATATATGACCAAATCCTAAAAAAAATACTATATAATAGTATGTCCATATAGCAGTGGAAGTGGAAATTGATCTGTTAATGCAAGAGATGGTGCATTAAGTGGATTTTTCTCTTGTGATTCAACAAACAAGCTCAGGGGTTCTGGAGCAAGTGACTTGGTTGCTCTAGGAGTCGGTTGGGAGGAACGACTATTCCATTTCTGTTTTCACGACAGTGGTGTGAGGTTCCCTATTCTACATTTTATCTGCCTAAGTTAGTTAAAGTAGAATCGCAAGTTAACTATGAATCGTAATTACTTTTCTTTTAACAGTAGTATTATTATGTATCTATTTATACATATGTTTAGAATATTATTCTTATTATGCATTTGTTCCAATATCTTTTGCTGCTATGTATTTGGTTCAAATATTTTTCCTATTTGTTATAATCATGTTAGTAAATTGTTTTTATTTAGTCTTTATAAATTTATGAACCTAAGGTTTTTTAACGAATTTATGTCCAAGCATCATACCCAAATCAGAGAATTTGTACAATGTGTAATGTTAACACATTTAGTAAACTAAACGAAAGTCTAATGTAGATCTAGTTAAATGTTCTAGATTAAGCTAACTTATGTTTACAACATGGTATTTAGAATAATGATTTATAAACCAAAATCATATTATGTCCTAGTATAAGCTTAGTTAAACTTCAATACAACAAACAGAGGGAACATTTTTAAAAAGGAACCTTCTTAAAAGGACATAAACTAGGGCCGCTAAGGTGAGGTGTACCGTCTAAAAATGGAATTACATGATTTCAATCATACCTAGTTTTGTTTTCAATTTAACCACGTCTGGTTGAATGCGGGTACCCGCTACACAAGCTTTTTTTCAACCTACACGTCACAATTTATTGAGGATGAAGTTCCAAATATTATTGTTATGTCACGTTTAAAAAAACATAAAAACAAATTTATTTTAATTTATAAAATATAAAATTAAAATCAAATAAAAATTATTAATTTTTTTATATGAACATGTGTAAAAAAATATAGTTTGATAATTATTATTATGAATATGTAAAAAGTTAGATAAAAACAATTTAAATTTGAAGAAATTATATCCTATTATATCTTTTTAGATGTTCATTAAATGGGAGTTTAAGATAAATTTATATTAATAATGTTAAATAATAATCTAATTAATTAAAAATATTGTCAACTATTTTAGATAAATTTAAAATAAAGTAAAATTATATTTTATATAAAATTGAAAGTATAATTATTTTAGATTTAACTTATGTTCTTTATTTATATTTTAAGTTTTATTATCAAATTTTTTATTTATTTATTTTTATAACTTAGTTTTATAAACTATTCAAATGAGAAACAAACAATATATTGTCCATCAAAAGAGACCAAAAAATTCTTTAATACATGGTGATGAAGAAAACATGAGGTAAACAATTATTAAAGTTTTATTATTACATTTATTTTAAGTTAATTATAAATTTAATTAAATTGAAAATTTAATATTTTTATCAATTTATAAATAAATTTAATAATTTTTAACATGTAAGAAATTTAATAACCAAATTATAATTTAAAATTTTTTTATTTGTGGCTTTAACATTTTTAATGTTTTTTTAATTTAATTTTATTATATTTGTTTTAGAATTTTTATTATTATTAATTTTAATGATATAGAAGAATAATAATAAAAAATTAATTTAACTTTATAATTTAGTTAAACATTCTCCTCTGTATGATAAACTATCATTTATATTTATATGTTGATTATAAGTATCCTCCACCTAGAGGCTCATTTCCACTAGCTGGCCTCAACACGAGACATCAACATACCTCCAGCCACGCACATGGGTCACACTTAATGCACGCGCTCCCTGAACACACTCCACTTGGTGGCTCGCTCCCGCCATTTGGCTTTCGCATGCGACTTCGAATTTCCCCTAGCCATGCAAATGGGGCGACATTTAAGGGTGGTCATTCGGAAGGCTTAGGATTAAATGCTCCCTAGTGCGAGGTTACTGGCCTGCAACTTGATGCGACAAAGGTTGTCCTGTGACATTTACATCGGCAGTTGTAAGTTGCAGATCTCACGTGTGGCTTTCATGTCGCCCACTCCGTCAATGCATGAAATGGCGTTCTCGTGTGGCTCCTCCATTCACTCTCCCTCAATGCTCTCTGTGTGGCTCTGCATTGTTTTGTTTGGCTTTGTGGATCGCTTGGCTTTGTGTGTTTGGGAGCTTCTCTTACTCACCATGACCTGGCCGAGAGGTACCTCCTGTCGTGGTGTTGGGCATGGTACTGGCAGAGAATTTGGGTCTCCGAGGAAAGGAAAGGTGGTAAACATTGGCTATGAAAACAAAGTTTTGACCCCGGTTCGAGAACTCATCAATGACTGGGAGTCTGGTCACGTGGCGGATTTTCTCGCTACAGGCAATTACAATAACCAAATCGACTTCTACTGGCTGGTTAAAAATATTCTTGGGAACCTTGTAGAAGAAGTATTGGAAAACTGAACCTCTGCAACCACCTCCATCTTGGATATCAGGGCTCTTCTAGTGCATTTAGATGCAAAATTGGCAAGCCTCAATGCTAGCCTGATCGGAGAAAAGTATTCTCTGGAGTGGTGCTCCAATTTGCACAGGCGCCCTGCTTCGGCAGGACCCACCACCACAAGGGCCGACTTGGATGGCTCGGCATCTATTCACCCAGGAGGGTCATTCTCTGCACCTCCCGCTCCGTCCATTCTAGGGGAATTGTTAGCAAGGGTTGCAGGGAGCTCTGAAGCCTTGTTGGTCACCACCCAGGGCCCAATTATGCATGACTCAGGTGCTTCCTCTAGCCTGCCATCTCTTCTCACCACCTTCCATGTTCCCTCCACATTAGATTTGTTGCACTTCAAACGAGTTTGCACGTCCACTGGGGGCGCTTCTCTCTGCAAAAAAACTGAGCCACTGACGAAGCTCCCTCCATAAGAGTGGGATGACGATTTCTTTGACAAATGCCCCATAGTTGAATACAAACCCAACCCCCAAAAGGAAGAATCTCTTGTGCACGATGACCGCCCCTAGCTCCCTCAACTATCTACAAAGGTTTCTCCTTTTTTTGTTAAACTGTGTGTTTTCTTGCTCGGTCATGGTTTATGGTAAAAAATGTAAGTTTTTCAATGGTGTCCAGCTCCTTGGGACTTGCGAGTTTCCCTATGCTACTTCTATGCCTAGCATTTTTTAGTGTCTGGGTAGGTGGTTCTGCCAACCCAGACCGCCCAAGCTAGCGTTTTGCCTTGTAATATTTTTTGTACTTTTGATTGGCAAATTATAGGTATTCAACCATCATTCAATATATTGGTAATCTTTTCATTGAATTTGTTAAAATTAAATCTAATCAAGTTGAAAAGGAAATGAGGTAAATGTTGAGATATATAAATGGCCACTTAATCATATCATGATATAATGTGGAGACTAAAGATGGTTCTTAGTTTTGAATTACGAAAATGAATTTTCATTATAAGATGTATTTCTCAGACAAATTTTCAATGAGGGTCATGGGTCTTATAATATGAAAGCTATTAGTTTTTGTTACGTCAAAGGCATTTTTGAAGGGTGTGGTGCCTCTCAATTCTTTGTCGTCTGTCATGAGCCTATGAAGAGCCACCCCTATCAAATATGTTGTAACTATATAAGTAACACGCGGCTCTTCATTATATTGTTTTGCAAAATGAGTTTGTAATAAGATGGGGCATGTATGGCTCTACATTTATATTGCATATGTTGACTTTCTTGACACATGACATGACATTGAAAACTTGTATTGTCTTTCGCAATATGAGTTTGTGATAAGGTAGGGCATGTACGCCTCTACATTTATACGGTTTAGATATTAGTTATTTTAGGCTTGAACATGTATATGGTATATTTGATTTTTTTACACAAAATTTGTAATTTGTAATGATTACATGTAAAATTTTGATTAAAATTTTCAAATTTAAAAAGTTTTATATAAAAAACTTTATATAGTCTATGTAAATTTTGAGGATGATTAAAGTAAAATATATTTATATTTTAGAATTTGAATATTGTGTGTGTTAAGTTTTAAGGATGTTTGAAGTAAAATATATTTAAGTACTTTGGAATTTGAGTAAATCATTTTATAGATTGAGATGCTTTAATTTAATACATTAACTTGGATTGACTCTTTTTTTCAACTTGGAAAAAAACCAATATATTTTCTATTCATATGAATCAAGATATACAAAGTCATGTAAGATCATTAAAAGAATATAGTTGTCCAAAGTCACTACAAGACCAAACTAAACAGAAAGCCAAAACTAATAGTCCACATACATAAGACGTGTCTTCTAATACAAGCAAAAAACAACAGTTCCAAAACATACTGCAGATTCAATACATACTACACATCAAATAACCAAACAACACTACAGGATCAAAGAGGTTGGAGCCCATGAAAAAATAACCGAGGGAAACAAACATGTTCCCTAGAAATTTTGAGCCACACAAGATCAAATGAGGGAAACAAACATGGTTTTGGTTAACACATTTGATCTCACCTTCCATTATGAAGGTACATTTCATCATTGACTCAACATTCTTCTACCTATAGTTACAAAATTGATGAAAGTGAAGGTTTAGAGTCTAGATAATTATATTCTTGGATCTTGGCAAAGTTTGTCTGCAACCCATAGCTAATCCTAAAAATGACAAAGCTTCTTCGAAAAGTAATACTGTCTCGAGGAATTTCCCTATAGGGATGTTTTTCAGGAAGCCCATTTTCATGTGGAGCATAAATGATTGTGCGCTTCCCAAATAGTCGAGCTATAGAGAAAAAATAATTAACACCATTTTTGGTTCCATGGAAGGTTGGTCTTTTTGAAGAGTTGAAAATAAATTGTGTGTTGCATGCATGTGCACTCTTGTGGTCTATGTCAAGACTAGGTTTGCATATTGGTTCATCATCATATGTTGGTTATCTTTTCTACCATCGAGGACTATACATCAATAGTTATTTCACATTCCTTGTAATAATTGAAATTTCGAGAAGGAGGTCGCAAAACCATTGCCTTGTTTTCAAAAGTTATTAGTTCATCACCTATGAAAGAAAATTCCTTCCTTGAGATTTGGTTAATGGAGTTGTTGTTTTGGTAAGGAGATTGATGCTTGTTTCACAGAACAACATGCTAGAAGAAGCACATTAAAATTTCAACAAATGAACCACTATGCAAGTTTGACACTGGTTAATTATCGATGTCAACTATTCATTGTGCATAAAAGTATTTGACAATTATGACCCATTGCATTGTATATTTTTTAATGTGTGGAATCCTTAGACGTTTTTTATAATAGCTCCCTAAGAATGGAATTGACCAATAATTAGAAGACTCAAACACATATAAGGAAATTTGATTAGAAAAAATTTCTCCTTCATATTGGTTGAGAGATGGACTACCCTATTAGAAAAAATCAAATGCAAAAAGAATGAAAAAACCCATGTCTTTATTTTTTGAAGATGGATTCAACCAATTAGAAGATCTAATGACACGCTATGCAAATAGTACTCATATTAATGTAGTATCTTAAACTAGTATATATCATTGTAGTTTAGTAAGCTTGCATTTAAGAAGGCATCACAAAGACACAACCACAAATAATATGAATCCAAAATGCATATACAACTCTAATACATGCCAATGTCACCTTAAGGGAGCATTCTATAACATCAAAAATTAATCGACTTGTACACTAAATCCAACTTATAAGTAATCAAAAATTATTATGCAAGTATTAGATAAAGCATCCATGTCTCACAATTCTTGTGAATTAGAACTTTCAATATGTGAAGAGCTATGAACCTTAACCTCACAAAGATCCCTCGTGGCTTACTGGGCTAGGATGAATGAGATCACTGGCTTGGATTGCTGGCTTGGTCTTGATAGTTTGTACCAAAAACATAGTTTTAATAGGTTATCCCACCTAGCACGAAGATTATTTCCCAATAGCATAGGCAAAGGCATCTAAGGCAGAGGTAGCTGGAGCAGAGCAATATGTGAATTTAGTAAACCATCTTTGCGTTTTTTTTCCTCTCAGCTTCCGTGTAAAAGCAGCCAAGCTACACACCACTGACACGTTATATCACTTAATCGATAAATATATTGTTATAGGGTGTTTTGTATGTTGAGATTTAAACCTAAATAATTTGCATAATGATGACTCATTTCAACTACCACACCTTAATTATAGAAATAACTTAGCGTTCTCACTTTGTATGGCAAAGAAGGGAAAATGTTTTCTTGTTCAACTCAAAAATACATGTAAAAAATTAAAATGATTAAAAAAAAGACAAGACAATGAGACATGAGATTCACTTTAAAAAGTGGAAAAACGATACTAGAATAATATTAATAGATATCTCTACACATTGTTCTAAATATCTCTATGTAAAATACATTACACTAAATAAGATAAACTAAAAAATATGTATACCTTAAAATTGTTTTTATAACGTAAATACCTATGTCTATCTAAAAAATATGTATACCTTAAAATTGTTTTTATAACGTAAATACCTATGTCTATCTAAATTTATAAATTTCTATGAAAATATAATGAAATAGGAAGGAACTCTATCAAGTAAACACAATAATGGGGTTACAAACAAGTCTTATATGCTGATTCATGTTTATTTAATCCAATTTAAGTTTTAATTTTATCTTAACAAAGTTGTTGTTTTCTTTTTGGTGTCGTATCTTGTCATGTTTTCTGATCGATGCGCTGTGAGCGGACAAAGACTGAGTACAGCAGCAGCATATTGAAATTGATTATTATTATTTTTAATTGATTTAAAGAAAACGATTATCACTGTCACCTTTCACAGCACAGCAGTTGAAATGGCTGAGTTGGTCTACGACATCAGTTAAAGATTTCGGCATGAAAGGCCCTCGGTTAAATATGAGGATTTCAAATACTAAAATTGATTATGCAGTTTAAATCGTGAAGTTAATTTTCCAATTTGTAGTTGTGAAGTCAGGATGGCCGAGTGGTCTAAGGCGCCAGACTCAAGTTCTGGTCCTCAATCGAGGGCGTGGGTTCAAATCCCACTTCTGACACGAAATTTTCTCTATTGCAGCAACGAATATAAAAGGAGAGTGTATTTCAACCCCAGTGTTTCTCGAGGTAATTGAAATTCGTAATTTTGATTTCAGCTATGACTATAAAGACAAAGAATTTCAACCCGACAAAAAAAAACGAGAAGGAATCTCAACCCAATCAACCCCAGTGTTGCTCGAGGTAATTGAAATTCGTAATTTTGATAAAAAAAACCGAGAAGGAATCTCAACCCAATCAAGTGTTGGGATTCTACAAGAGTAGAACACATCCGTACGAGAGCATTTGGTCTAGTGGTATGATTCTCGCTTTGGGTGCGAGAGGCTCCCGAGTTCGATTCTCGGGAATGCCCCTGTGCTGGTTGTGACAATATTTGTTTTGATATAAAACTATCTAAATTCTCGAAATGCCCCCGATGTTGCGACAATATGTGTATTGATGATATAAAACTATCTAAATGTATCATGATAAATGTATTTTGATTTAAATATGATCAATTAAATTAAATAGATATAGGTAGGGAGTTGGCTAATTTCTAGACTATTTGTAACTATAATTTGATGAATATTTTTGGTAGAAATTGTTTAAAAGTAGTTTTCAGTGATTGGAATTGCATAAACAGGGTACCCTAGAAGTAATCGATGGTGCTCAATCCATTTCTGCGATAAAAATTGCAATTTTAACACTGAAATCTCATTTTGCCAGATTCCGGCTAAACTTGCCTAATAATATGCAAATGGTCTAAAGATCAGCCAACTCCTGTCAACTACTGTGCTGTGCAGAAAAAGAAAGGTGACAGCGATAATCGTTTTCTTTAAGTCAATAAAAAATAATAAACAATTTCAATATGTTGCTACTATACTTAGTCTTTGTCCGCTCACAGCGCATCGAAAAAACAAATCAAATGGCAATTAATGAATGACAAGTTTTTTTTTTTCCATAGAAAAAAATCCTATTTTATATATAAAATACAAAATACATTGTGTGGATGATCCACTATCATCAAATTGATGAGTGACCATATATCCAAAATATTCAGCTCGATAATAAGCTATTCAAGCATAAAATCATTAAAGAAACATTCCAAACTTTACATATTGATTTCCAAACACCAACCGTAATACTGCTCCAAACAACATTCAAGTGTCCAAAAACTGTATCATAACTGCTCCCGAAAAAACGGACAAGTCCAAAAAAGAACCCATCAATACTATGTTCTTCAAGTACAAAGAAACATGAATAAACTGCCCCAGACAGTACTCAAAAAACCAGATAGCATCATAAACCAAACTATCCAATATCCATCAACCATGATAGCAATCAGACAAACTGTCCAAATCATCAACTACATTGGAAACCATACCAAACCATAAATTCAAGTCTCCAAGAACCATAGTGTTCCCAAATTTCACTGCTCCAAACATCATTCAAGTGTCCAAAACAACATTCAAATGCCAAATAACATCATTCAAGTGTCCTTAGAAACTGACAAGTCCAATAAGTAACCATCAGTTCTTCAAGTGAGTCTGCACTAAACATGTGAAAACTGCCCCAGACAGTATTCAAAAATCCAGACTACATCAATACTGCACCATAAAAACGGACAAAAACTATCCAATATCCATCAAAAAACAACAACTACTTCTCAGAGCAAACAAGAGACTGATAACCATACAATTCAAGTTTGTATATATGCATACTGCTCAAAAAACAATAATAAATATACTACTTCAACATAAAAAATACTGCTCCAGAATTGACTTGTCCCAGCTAAAAATCAAGCCAAACTTTCAGTCCTGCTAAAACAAGCATGACCAATTATAAGATCAGCATTCCATACAAAATCTTCTTAATCGACCAAATATACATCCATGTATATAAAAAGTAAAAAACATTATATTCCAAAATGTCATCAACAGTAGATCAAGGAAAAATTCCCCCCAGTCCCCAAAACTAATAAAACTTACAAGACCTGAAAAGTATCATGTCTTCCAGACCCATGATACTCACTAATAAGCCAAAACCCATGTTGAACTTTCCCTCCATCATTAGCTAATTTATCAGCAATAGTGTTTCTTTCCATATAAATGTGTGAAAAGTCAGCGTGCTCAAAAAAACCAGCCAGTCTGGTAACCTCATGTAATAACTGATCAAGATGCATATTTAGACATCTGAATTTGCCAGAAATCTAGTTAATAACTAGCAATGAATCACCAAAAATCTGAATGTGCGAATCTGCTTATCCAAAGCCAAATAGATAAGAAGTTTCACAACAGATAACTCAGCAAAATTATTTGTTCCATTCCCCAGCCCAACCTTAAAAGTTATATAATGGTCATCTTTTAGGTAGAGTATACCCCCAGCCCCACACTTGTGGTTTGCCAGAAGCAAAACCATAAAAAAAACCCCAAGGTTTTGATTTGTCAATAACTTCCTTAGTGATATTCTGATCTTGAAAGCAGTAGTATCCAAAGTATAAGATGAAAGTAATCCCAGACTAAATGCCGAAGCCTGCGCAGGAGATGTGTTTTCGTAATCAAAACAACACCGGTTTCTAGATTTCCAAATAAACCAAAATACTATTATAGGCAAAGATCTGATATTTTGTACCTTAGTGTTGTAAACCCAATTCTTCAAACATGACAGAATTGAGTTCCCAACCCAAAGATTCTGAATATTAACCTTAGCTTCTATCTCTTTCCAAACTGATTTTGTATATGAACAATCAAGACCTAAATGTGAATTAGTTTCAATGTATGACAAGATACGTCACTAATAAGAAAACAAGTTGGTTCAGATAAAATTAAAACTTAAATGGGAGATTAAATAACATCAATCAAGATATAAGACTTGTTTTTAACCCAATTATTATTTACTTGATAGAGTTCCTTCGTATTTTATTTTATTTTCATAGAAATTTATACATATTTTAAGGTATATATATTTATATTATTCAGTCATTTTGAGTGTAACACATTTTACATAGAAATCTTTAGTTCAATGTGGAAGAGACATCTATTAATATTATTCTAGCACTTTTTTCACTCTTTATATCTAAATAATATAAATGTAGAGACTTACCTGTCCTACCTTATCACAAACTCATTCCGTAAAACGATGTAATAAAGAATTTTGTAAAACGATATAATGAAGAGTCACATGTTATTTACATTTTTTAAAATGTGTACATGTTACTTATATAAAGTTACAACATATTTGACACTGGTGGCTCTTTATAGGCTCATGATAGGCGACAAGAATTAAGAGGCACTACACCCTTTAAAAATGCTTTTGACTTAATAAAAACTAATAGCTTTCATATTATAAGATCGTGATCCATGATCTTTACTGAAAATTTATCTCAAAAATACATCTTATAATGAAAATTCATTTTTCATAATTAAAAAGTAGAAACCATTTTTATTTTCCACATTATATCATGATATGATTAAATGGTCATTTACACATATCAACATCTATTTTATTTCCTTTTCAACATAATTAAATTCATCTATCTTATTTTCTTTTCAACATAATTAAACTCAATTTTAACAAATTCACAAAAAAATCAATATATTGAATGATGGTTGATTACCTACACTTTACCAATCAAATTGAACTTTAAAAACCAATCTTCAAAAGAGATATAGTACTCCTCCAAACTATGACTACATACTTATAGTCAACATATAAATGATACCTTATCACGAAGATGTGTAACTACATTATAAACTTAAATTAATTTTTTTTTATTATTCTTCAATATCATTAAAAATTAATAATAATAAAAGTTCTAAAACAAATATAATAAAAATAAATAAAAAAATCTTAAAAAATCAAAGTGACATTGTTAAAAATTTTTAAATTATAATTCGGTTATTAAATTTTCTAGACGTTAAAAAGTTAAAGTGACAATTTAAAAAATTTTAAATTATAATTTGGTTATTAAATTTCGTACATGTGGAAAATGTAATAAATTTTATTATAATTTACTTTTATAAATTATAAAAATAGTAATTTTATAATTAAATTAAATTTATAATTTTAATTTAAAATAAAAATAAATTGAACCATAAAACTTTATTTAAATCATGTTTTATTTATCACCATGCATTAAAAATGCATTAAATAATTATTTGATAAACAAAATCGCATTAAGATTGATTTTTTTTAATGAACAATATATTGTTTGTTTTCATTTGAGTAGTCTATAAATCTAAGTTATAAAAATAAATAAAGAAAAATTAAATAATAAAATTTAAAATATAAATTAAAGATATAAATTAAATCTAAAATAACTAAAATTAAAGGTTAATCCTAATTCAAAATTTACATAAGATATAATTTTATTTTATTTTAAATTTATCTAAAATGGTTGACAATATTTTTAATTAATTAGAGTATCATTTGGCATTATCAACATAGATTCATCTTAAACTTAGATTTGCTGAGCATTAAAAGAGATCCATTTTCTTGAGGTTTAAATTGTTTTTATCTAACATTTTACATGTTCATAAAAATTTATCTAACTATTTACATATATTCATAAAATTTTAGATATATCCTTCTTAAGGTCCGATAGATCAAAGTTGGTCTAAGTGAACGCTAATCATTATCATCATCATCATCATTTAATTTTAAGATAGATTTATGCTGGTTTTAATTTTTTAATTTTTGTCACAAACCTACAATTTCCATAATAAAAATATCAATATACATATATATACTCTTTATCCATGAATAATGTAATATTGATTGCAGCATAAATACCATGTCGTTTCACTGTAGAGTAACTTATAATTGTTTCTTACTAATCCTTGACAAGTTATAAATTATGTGGATGATTTGCACAGTTAAAGTCATTATGTCGTCATACCTGAAGGTGATGTACTTGATACTTTTTAAATTATATTTATTATATGTTTTCTCAAGGGTTCTTAGCCCTAAGGCTAAGTCTTGGCCCTAGCCTTCACGCCCTAGCTCACAAACATGATGTTAGTAGCATGTTTTTTTATGCAGGAAAGTGGGTTAGGGAACCATGGTGTTAACCACCATATTCCTTATCCCAATGCTTAGTATGAATTAATGTTATGTTTTGATCCATGGTATACACCATGATCCTTGCGCAAGGTAAAGTTTATATGTGTGAATCATATGTTAATAAGTTTTGGGCATACGAAGATCATGCCATATTCAAAGGTTGATCTAGGGCAATAATTTATTGATATGTTAATATATAATATAAGAATTGGCCATGCGCTATGTTCAGAGGTACAAGTTAGTATTTGGTTGTACTGTGGTTGACCTTCACAATAAAGTTTTGTCCTGGCTGCGAGTTGACATTGCAAACATGCATTGAAAGGCATGCTTGCGTTTTAATCTCATCCCTCAACTTGGATTAAGTGTTGGAAATGGTTTTGAAAGGGTTTTTTATGGTTCTTGCATGTCCAAAAACTTCATTTCGTCGTTGATTTAGTCTGTAAGTTCTTAGGAAAAGAGGCTCTGCTCCTCATGGCGGCTCTGTATGGTTCTTTGGGTGCAAGATCGTACCAGTCGTTAATGCCATTCTTAACGTTTGTTTCCGAGGTGAAAATGAGATCTTGTGTTGGGTATATGCTATATTCTTTGCATGTACATGTAGAGGGGAGGTGCGCGTGTCAGCATTGCATCTAGGCGATCCCAAAATTTTTGGTTGTTTTTGGTTATTTTTCGGAAATTTTCTAAAAATATGTAACTTAATCTCTATTAAGGGATTCGAGTCTTTTTCTAATCCAGGTTAACAGATTAGGGTATTGGATGTTACTGAATAACTATATTTTGTATTGTGAGGATTCATAATGTAATGAAGAGAAAATAGGAGGTGTGGCTCCAACATTTGTTGGTTTTCTTGGTTAATGGTTTCCAGGGTAAATCTATGTGTTTATGTTGAATGTTGTGTTGTGATATCTATTTTGCTTAAAATAATTTGTGTGCTTTGCTTCTTTGCACAGGTTTAAAACTTACATGTGGTATTAGAGCTCGATTTTGGCATCAAGGGGATGCCTTTGTTGCTAAGGGTTCGATGCGGTTAATAGATCTCGGGTATGTGATAAACCTGGGTTAAGTGGGAGATTTGCAGTGTTGATTTGTGCATTGAAAGAGAATGGAGAGCAGATCGAGAATTGAGATCGAGAAATTTAACAGTCATAATTTTGAGCTATGGAAGCTCAAAATGGAGAATCTTCTTATAGATCGGGAACAGTGGATTGTTGTGGATCCGGCTACGAAACCCACTACAATGTCACAAGATGATTGGGATAAGTTAGAAAGAAGGGCGAGGAGTACAATATGATTGTGCTTATCAGACTCTGTGTTGTTGAATGTATCTGGTGAAGATAGTGCAATAAAGATTTGGGGAGACTAGGGAGTATGTATCAATCAAAATCCCTTGTGAACAAGTTGTTTTTGCAAAAGAAGTTGTTTCACCTCAGAATGGATGAGAATGACACTATAACAGAGCATTTGAATGTCTACAATACTTTGGTAAGTCAGATAACCTATGTTTGTATTAAAATGGTTGAAGATGATAAATGTATTACATTATTTTGTTCTTTGTCATATTCCTGGGACAACCTAATTGTTGCAATAGGTAGTGCTTGCCAAATGACTTTTAAAATTTGATGAAATTGTATCATCCCTACTATCAGAAGAGATGAGGCGAAAAACCATGGATAATCATAGCATGGATGCCTTGTTTGTGAGAGGTCGCCCCCAGGAGAGAAACAAAAATAAAGGATCTGGGGGGACATCCAAATCTAAGGTTAGATCTAAATACCCGGGAAAAGGAATAAGGAAGTGTTTTTAATGCGATAAAGCTAGGCACTATAAAAAGGATTGCATGTCTAAGAGTGTTGAGAAAGAAAGGGTTCTGAGGATACCCCTTCCATAGAGGTGAAGACCTCAGAAGAAGAAGGACAGGATGTGTACCTACATTCCATGGGTAATCATTCAGAATGTGATATAGGGTTGATTGACTCAGGTTCGTCATGTTATATGACCCCTCATAGGGAGTGGTTATGTGAATATGAAAAGTACAATGGAGGAGATGTGTACTTGGGAGATGATTCACCAGTCAGTATCATAGGGTGTGGTAGAGTCAAGTTAAAACTGAAGGATGGAAGGATTAGAACTCTACCTGGAGTGCTACACATTCCAAATCTATCAAGAGACTTGAGATCTATCAAAAAGATGGATGTTGCAGGTGTAAAGACTGTGTATGGAGATGGTGGTTGCAAAATGGTTCAAGGATCAATGGTATTGATGAGGGGAGTTCGGTATGGAACTCTGTACAAACTAGTGGGAAAAACCATCATTGATGAATGTAACAATTATGTTTTTCTTGAGGAAGGAGGTAAAGATGACAAAACCTTAACTTTATCAGGAGGAAAGACAATGATATGGCATCAATTATTGGGGCATATCGGAGAAAAGGGACTTTGAGCATTACAAGGTAAAGGTACGGTTGAAGGCATGACTAATTGCACTCTGGATTTTGATTTCTGTGAACATTACATATATGGAAAACAAAATCGAGTAATATTTGCATCTGGTGCTACAAGAGCAAAGGGAATTCTAGAATTAATACATAATGATGTGTTTGGCCCTGTTCTTGTTCCATCATTAGGAAAATCCGTGTATTATGTTTCATTTATAGATGATTTATCAAGGAACATATGGATCTATTTCCTTCAAAAGAAATATGAAGTATTTTCCAATTTTAAATAATTTAAGGCTCTTGTCAATCAGAAAAGAAAATAAAGGTGTTGAGGACAGATAATGGTGGAGAGTTCTATGGGAATGAATTCAAGGACTGTTATAGCTGATTTTACCACACCAAGTGAATCGCACTTGTATGGCCTTCCCCTGTCCCTCTGCAGACTCCTTAGACCCCTTGGACCATTTTTTTTCCTTTGATGTTTCCTAGACCATCCTTATAAACAGGAGAAAATTGCTATATGTGAATTTTAAACCCCTTATCGCGTACATACGCGGGTTTGACCCCTAAAACCGCGTACATCGGGATGTGTACAAAATCCAAATCCTTTTGGAGTTTTCCTTGACATGGATTCGACTCACTTGTCTCCTGGCCTTCCATATGCCTTAAGATCGCTCAGATTCGACCTTTCATTACCCCTTTGAAAAACTATATAAGGAACTCTTTGGATACATTGAAGGCATAAGAGAATTGAGAGCAAAGAAACTATAGTCCATTGTTGCTAGAACTTGTGCTTGAGTCTGCATCCCTTTGTCCCTTGGAGCATTTTTATGTTCTTCCCAAGCCTGCCTTTTTCTTGTGAGCTTGCTATCGAGAGATGGAGGATTGAGGTGGTGGAGGCCCAAGTGGGGGATTCAGTTTCTCCGATTCGCAGACGTGCCGACAGAGGTTGTATCCATTGTAATATTTGATTTTATATTAACAGAAATATCTTTTCCTATCCAATAATGTATGTTTGAATGAATATTTTATCCATGGATGATTTCAAATGCTTATACATTGTTGATTATATATGCTAGAATAGATCTAACACCAATATATAGTATGCTTGTCTTGTTTACTTGTTGTTGAGGAAAGTGATTAATCAATTCAAGCTGAAGTTGGAAAGCTCAACGAGGATCTACTTCAATCATCCGAAATAAGGTACGAGGTCTGATCCTTTAGTGTTAGATATTTGATTTCTATTGCATATTGGAAAGGATTGATTTCTGGAGTCAAGTTGTCTGTTGTGGTACCCCAAGCCATAGGAATTTCTCTCCATAACAGAATTGGCGACTCCGTTGGGGAGTTCCTAGTAGTTTTCCTTTGGGGGTTTTCTATCGGCATTCAATGACTTTGAATTGCTCTTTTTTCTCTTGTTTCTGTGTTGGGTCTAGGGGCATGTTTTCCTGGTAGTGTCTGATTGGTGTGAAGTTTGTCTTAGCTTGTTTGTTTGCCTTTATTTTTATGCACCTTTCTTCTTGTACGCGAGTTTTTAACTCACAGTCGCGTATATACGCGGGTTTCACTACTATTTCTGCTTACACACGCGGGTTTACTGCGAACAGTCGTGTATGCCCTTAGTTTTTCCTTCTAGAGGAAGATTGATTGTTGTTGGGTGAAGTTGGGTGATTGCTGAGTCTCCTTTGATACTGCTAGAGTCTGTACACACCTTTGTTTCTGACTAGAGACATTTTTTTTAGGGTAAAATTTCTTTTTTTGAAGAATGTTCTTGTCATTGCATTTTTGATTTTTTGTTTTGGGATTAGTGCATTAGATTTATTTTACCTTGGTAGTTTGCTTGAGTGCTGCTTGAGTGTGCTTGCAGAGTTTGCATCTATCATTCGAAGAAAATTGTGCATTTCACGTAGTAACATACCCTATTTTTCATGGACACAATGCATTTGCATGATTGTTAGGTGTGCATTTTGCTTCATGTTGTGTCATAACGCCATTAGTTGCAAGACCATATACCTCTTTTGAGTAATAAAGCCAATTAAAATCAACGTTTAATTAAAATGAACTGCACTATTTTATTTGATAGGGTTCACCAACAGGATTAGTTTTTAGGATCTTGGAATAGTTCATTGTGAGTAAATTCTCCAAGACCACTAAACAACAACATGTATGTGTCTCTATCCAGGTGAGTGTGTGAAATTCCTTGGTATAACCAGTGTTTCTTAGGATCCTCCTCTCAAAAGGGAGTTAAGCACGAGACAGTGTGAGCAGTTATTGATTGGGATGACCCGTAGTCATAACTGAGTAGCACCGAAGATATTTTTAGGATTGTATTCGTATATGGGGGCTCTTTTGAGAGTTTCGGGCTTTGCTACCCTGCCCATACGGTCAATCCCGCCTGCGACTGTCCACCTAAGCATTGATTATATTGAGGTGACCTTAGTGGCCTTACCTAGGATATTGAGGGGGTACTCTGCAGGGGTTATTCTGCGGGTGTCCTGGCCAGGTTGGGGTCGGACAACATAGTTTCTTTACACATTGAATTTGAGGGCCACAATAATTGGTTACGTACCTTCGCTTGTTGTGTATGGGAGTCTCAAGCCTCTCCTAGGCGAGACATACTTACTTCATTCAAGAGCTCATTTATCCTACCCTTGATTTCTTGTGTTTGGCTTCAGATTTTATTGGTGTATGCTTTGTGCACGTTAGCTTGCCTAGGGTTTGCGTAGATAGAGAGTCTTTTTTATTTTTTGAGTCATTGTGGATTCGGGTGTGGTGCCTCGCCAATCTTGTCATTTAGCAGGACTTCCACCTTCTACATTTCCTCCTCCTTTGAGAGAGAGTGATAGACAGTCCAGGCGGACTACTTCGCACATTGATTCATGCACGATGGGAGACCATATTGAAGGTATTCCTGAGCCACCTTCTCCCATTAAAGTGGAAGATGGGGAGTTTACTCCTAACTATGATCCTTCACCTGATTTGACTGAGTTAGGTCCTGTAACTTCTGAGATAGGTACTTTTCATGATGGACCTACTTACTCTAGTGTTTATCACCCATTGATGCATCGTCGGTATGGAATGCCGGATGATGACAAGACTCATTTTGAACTCGCAAGCACTAGTTATGGTAGTTATGGTATGTCTGGTTTTCCCACACATGATTTGGAATTTCATGTCGAGTCAGAGTTTGAACCTGACACTATGCCTAGGGGCACTCTCATTCCTTACCATGCTGAGAGGTTTGGGAGCACAAGTCACATTGCACCTTCCATCCTGGCGGTGGAAGCTGCATCACATATTTCTCCTAGGACTAGAGCTAGTGATCCTATTAGGATAGCAGATCTGAGACGAGTGACTATAGGGAACAACACGTACATAATTACACAGGTCCCTTCGTCCTCTGTCCCTAGTTCTTCGAATGTTCACCCTCCACTTCATTCACGTGGTCCTTTGGGTCGGAATGTTGCTACGAGTCAAATCCATACTGTTGTTACTCGACCAGTTATGTCTCAGGTTCAAGTACCACCCGTGGTTTCGAGAGGTCATGTTCATACTTCTAGAGGTCATGTTACTACTTCTAGAGCATATATTCCTACTTCTAGAATGTATATTCCTACTTCTGGAATGTATATCCCTACTTACGGAGTGTCTCATGGGACATCTCATGCGATGACTTATGTACCTTATTATGGGACGTAGTATGGGAAGGGTTCTTCACCTTATGGGTACGGGTATCAACAACCCGCTTACTCTCCAAATTACGGCTTTGTAGCTTCGAATAGTCAAGGTACACCACACTATGGTGCTTCCATGCGACCCTATATGGGTCAAACGGGAGGACGGCACTATGGCCAAGGCCATGGTAGTTATGGTAATCATACCTATGTGAATCAGAACTATCAGGGAGCGGTCCATCGACCTACTCATCCTAGGCTCCCTTTCCTCGCAACGCTAAATATTCCTGACTTGTCGAGATTGAAAAACAATCCTGTAGCTCATGACCTGACTTGGTCAGCTGTCCCTACTAAGCTTCTCTCAAACATACCCAAATTCAAGGGAAAACCAGGAGAGGATCCGAGCGAACATGTTACTACCTTTCACCTATGGTGCTCTTCAAATTCCTTACACCAGGATTCGATCTATTTAAGGCTATTTCAATGCACCCTTACAGGGCCTATCACTAAATGGTATATAGAGCTACCTAGGGGGGCATTCGCTTTGTTCGATGACCTAGCGATGACTTTTCTTAACCACTTCCAGCTACCATTGCGTTATGACATTGGTACGGAACTCTTGTCAACATTTCGACGGGATAAAGGCACACATATCCCAGATCATATCCAAGAGTGGCGTAGACGGAAGAGGTTGATTAAAGCCTTTATACCGCCAAAATTCCTCCTCGAATGGTTCCTTAAGTCCTTATTGCCTTATATAGTGAAGGATGTTTCTACATCTGGAGTGAAAAATGAGGAATAAGCCATTTTTAGGGCACAGGAAGTGGATTTGATTTATGCTCAATCCAGTTTGTTATATGAGATCATTCCCAATGCTCCGCGATCTAGTTTCGACCCCAAAGTTAAACCTGGATCACATGTCGATGGCATTGTTGGTTGTGCAAGTGATAAACCTGCAGATTCGGTTGCGAAACAAGTCAGTCAATTGTCAATCAACCAATCTGCTTCAGGACAAGCCACATCTTTGTCTCAACCCACCTAAACAGCGAGTGTGCTTTCAGAGCAATCGTCGGACCAGAAGGGTAACCAGCAACCCAGAAGGAATAAAAGGAAGGGTAAGAACAATCATAAGGGTGGGAATAGGAATGAAAATGCTAATAATAATGACAATAACGCTCGTAATGCTGGGGGGGACAAGCAAGCTAAATGTAAGGATAAATTTCCTTGCAAGTTGTGTAAGGAAGATCACCTCATTTACTTGTGCCCTTGTATCGATGAAGCCTCGAGATTCTTAGCGTAGGGACCAGCTATGCTGACTAACCCTTTACCTCACAATCAAAACATGAACTCGAGGACCCATGACCAGTTTGGTGGTGATCAAGATCTTCCAGATGGTAGTGGTCATGGTTGCATTAACATGGTACGTGCTGCAAAAGTTGTGACCCGTGCGAAGGACTATGGTTCGTCACAACCCAACCCAGGAAAGGAACATGATCCTTCAAGGACTCCTTTGCGTATTGAAAAAGCTGTGGATAAACCTGAAGTTGCACCTCACATTCCTAAGGGAGTCCTTAAGCGTTTGGGGCACAATCTTAATGCCCGAGCCGCCAAGAACTATTCTGTTGTCGAGGATTTGGGCCACACTCCTTGTGCGATGTCTGCACTAGAAGTACTTCAGAGTTGTCCTTCACAAAGGAAGGCTTTGCTTTCTGCCCTTGGTGTGAATGATGATAATTCTTCCTCCATTATTAAATTTGAAACCGCAGGACTTCAGCCTCACTTTCCTTACTATGTGTCTCTTTTGATTCATGTAGAATGTCTCAACATGACCGTCAAGCGCACTGTGATTGACGAAGGCACTGCTGTTTCTGTGATGTCTTTATCATGTTGGAAGGGTTTAGGTTCCCCTGAGTTGTCTAAATAGGCGACCATGTTAACTGCGTTTGATGGGAGATCGTTTAGGCTGCACGGGATCCTTCCTTCCCTTAAGGTTCATTTGGGAGGGAAGACCATTGCGATAGAGGACGAGGTGGTTGATGCACCACTTTACTACAATCTCTTGCTGGGTAGGAATTGTATGTACAGTATGCAAGCCGTAGCTTCTTCCCTATTTCACGTTGTGTGCTTTCCATTTAATGGGAAGATAGTTACGATTGATCAAACATCATTCAAGAATCCATCAGTTACCGCATCTTCGGGAGCTTCGATCCCGATTGTAGAGCACTCTCAGCCGGCAACTGGGAGTGTGGGTGTGGGCATGTATCCATCCCTCATGGGAAGCTTTACCTATCCTGTACCTATCCTTATGATAGGGTATAGTTCCGGTGAGGCTTTGACATCTATGAGATCGGTGTCTTTTCACACGAGTCATATGGAAGATCCTTGGATTCTTCCTACACCGAATACTTCGAGTGAGCCCATCATGACGGACGTGCCATTACCTGCAACTATGGTAGCTTATCAAGCTAATCTTGGATGTGTTGCTGATCCTAGTCCTTCCTCTTTATAGATGGAGGAGGAGGACCCATATGTACTGCCTGCATGGGCAGTACACTCTTCTCATGCGCACGACTACCTTGATAGTGTTTTTCCTTCAGACGAAGCGATTATTGAGGCCATGCTGGGAGTTGAGCCACCATGGGGAGAGTTCCATCATAGATCTTACTTTCTTCCCAAGCTTAACCGCTTGGAGCATGAGGAATTTAGGGAGGTTCTTAGTGAGAGAATTGGTAGTCCCATGGTTCCATTAAGCTCTCTTGGTCCGATGGCTAATGGGAACATGGAAAATATATCTCCAACAATTCCTATCAATATCTCTCGCGATCCTGGTAGGATAGAGAATATCTATATTGGGGCAGAATGTTCCCATGCTGAGATTCAAGAATACACCAATTTGTTTAAATAATTTTGTGATATATTTTCTTGGTCTTACGATGAAATTCCAGGTATCAACCCTCGCATTGTCGAACACGAGATTAAGACTTATCCCAATGCTAAGCCTGTTCGACAATGCTTGCATGTGGTGAATCCTAGGAAAGCACCCACGATTAAGGCAGAGATAGAGAAACTGTTGAAAGCCGGTTTTATCTATCCCGTTCCCTTGACGGAGTGGGTTTCAAACCCCGTTCCGGTTGATAAGAAGCAGGGAGCGATCTGCATATGTACTGATTTTCGTGATTTGAATCGTGCCTGTCCTAAGGACAATTTCCCCACACCATTTATTGATCAGATTTTGGATGAGTGTGCGGGTAGCGAGGATTTTTCCTTTATGGACGACTGTTCCAGATACAACCAGATACAAACTAAACCCGAGGACCAACATAAGACTGCATTTATTTGTCCTTGGGGAACTTTTGCATATCGAAAAATGCCTTTTGGCCTTAAGAATGCCAGAGCTACTTTTTAGCGGGCTATGACCTTGATCTTCCATGATCTCAAATTGATTATTTAAGTATTTTTGGATGACCTTGCTACTCATTCTTGTATGATAATGTGTCATTCCTATCATTTGCGATTGGTATTCGAAAGGTGCCGCCATTATTTGGTCAAGTTAAATCCTCACAAGTGCATATTTTGTGTGAAGTCTGGTCGCTTATTAGGATTCAACATTTCTAAAGAGGGTATAAGAGTTGAACCTTTGAAGGTTGCGGCAATACTTCAGTTGTCTCCCCCGAAAAACATTCGTCACCTTCAATGTTTGCAAGGCATGACAAAATTCTTACGGAGTTTCGTTGTCAATTTTTCCAATTTGACTAGAGGCTTCATGCGTCTTTTGAAGAAGGACACCACCTTTTGTTGGGATGAGCGAGCCCAGGAGTCCTTTGATGTGCTCAAGCGAGCCTTAGCATCAGCCCCAAGGATTAATCCCCTAGACTATAGCCCTGATTTTCTACTTTATGTGGCCATGTCCATGGAGACGATTGGTATGGTTTTGGTTCAAGAGGATGAGGAGCTCCAAGAGCATGTCATATACTATATGAGCCAAAATCTTATTGACACAGAGATCCGTTATTCCCATGTTGAGAAGCTTGCCTTAGCTACCGTACATGCGGTTCAACGGTTGAGACATTATATTCTCCTTCGCTAGACCTTGGTTGTAGCCCATGTCAATCCGTTTCAATTCGTCCTCACTCGAAGGATGATTGGGGGAAAATATAATAAATGGATTGTCATATTGCAAGAATTCGATCTCGAGTTTGTTTCGGAAAAATCAAAGAAATCGTTAATTTTTGCAGAGCTTATATCAAATTTCCCAAGCAAGGCCGAGGAGTTGGTTTGTGAAGATACATTTATCGATGAGCACATCTTCTTAATCTCAAATTTAGACCCATGGTATGGGGATATCATTATATATTTACAAACATTGAGGGTCCCTACTCACCTCTCATAGTATGAACGACGACGGTTACGTCACGTGTCTAAGAATTACCTCATAGTGGATAACACTTTGTAACGCCGTGGGGTAGATTCCATTTTACGTCGTTGTTTAACTCATGAAGAGGTTGAGGTAGTGTTGAATTATTGCCACAGAGGGGCGTGTGGTGGTCATCTATCTGGGATTTCTACAGCCCAAAAAAATTAAGAGCGGGTTATTTATGGCCGTCAATATTTAAGGATTGTGTAGATGCGGTCAAGAGGTGCCATCCTTGCTAGGTGTTTGCATGTAATATGCACTCGAAACCTACCCCGTTACATCCCATCATCACTGTCGATCCTTTCACTAAGTGGGGGCAAGATTTTATGGATTGCAACCCAGCTTCAACTGGGGGGCATCATCATATCATAGTGGCTATTGACTACTTCACAAAATGGGCTGAGGCTATGCCTACAGTTAAATCCGATGGTGAGATAGCCGCACACTTCGTATTCAACCATATTATTACTTGGTTTGGGATTCTGAAAGAGCTTGTCACTAACCATGGCTCGCACTTTCAGAATCGTATGATGGAAGAGTTGGCATCAAAGTTAGGGTATAAACAAGAGCATTCCTCCTCTTACTACCCTCAAGCGAATGGACAGGTAGAAGCAGTGAACAAATCACTCAAATCCATTCTCCAATGAACCATCGCACAAAGCAAGAATAATTGGCACATTATGTTATATCCTGCATTGTGGGCTTATAGAACTGCTATGGGTTTTTCTCCATATCAACTTGTACATGGAGTGGAGTCAGTATTGTCGGTTGAGTGCGAGATTCCTTCTTTGAAGCTAGCCATAGAGCTGTTACCAGACACTTCCCCATTGGAGGAGCGTTTGGTCCACCTTGAGCAACTTGATGAGCAGCGTCGAGATGCCTTGGTGGCTCTAGAAGTAAATAAGCGTCGCGTAAAGGTCCAGTACAATAAGTCTGTCCATTCGAGGAGGTTTAGTGAGGGAGACTTGGTCCTTTTGTGGGATTAAATGAAAGAACCCTTGGGGGTAGGAAATTTTAACCCCATGTGGCATGGTCCTTACGTCGTCAAATGTGTATTAGAGAAGGGCGCTTATGAGTTAGTGGATTATAAGGGAACGACCTTGGCAGAGCCTAGAAATGGGCTCTATCTCAAAAAGTACTATGCATGATTTTCAGCCAAGGCTGGTTATTGTATATTATTGTACAGTTTTGCATAGGTAGGTCTTTTTCTTATGGTGATCAGGTTTGTGATTAGTTTCCGTTTCTTTTGGCAGATGTCAAGGGAACCTTCCACCTTCATAGGATTCGCGGATGGTGCGAGCCGTCACACTCAACACTCAGCCTCTGATGCTTGGGTGATTTATACTCCTATGGGTCATGTATTGTCTTCAGGAGGCGTATGGTTACGGCCATCTTCAAAAATGTTGCTGATTATAGTGCCGTTATTGAGCTTCTACGAGATGCCATTTTACAGGGCACTCTCTCTCTTGAGGTACGTCTTGATTCAGAGTTAGTAGTGTCATAGCTTAATGGTTTGTAACATGTTAGAGATCCTACATTATTAAGAAGATTCTTACGTGTGATATTATTAGAATGAGAATTTGACAATATAATATACATACATATTCCAAGAATTAATAATCAAGTTGCTAACTCATATGCTAACTACGTGTTAGATTGGCATTTGTTTCATACATAATAAGCTCATCACAAACATAAATTTTTGCACATGTAAATAAATAAATTGATCATCATAAATTTTTTTATAAACATCCAAAATATGGTAATACATAGTGTCATAATACAAAAATGGGGCTCTCGAGCCACCAAAATATAATACACGGTAGTACAAAATGTATCACTCCCAGGTATCTAAGCATGTGGAGGAGGAGGGGGGTTGTGATCATGGAATGTCACTACAGCTCTAGCTAGCCATCGAAATAGCTGCACCCATGCTCGTGGTACACCCACCACCTGGTGCTGCATGGCCTCAAGCAAGTCCTTGACTTGCGCCATGGGTACTCTGTGTGTTAGTCTCACGAAGTTGGTATGAATGCTTTGGAGCGTCCGCTCCGCATCCACACCCGTGATACCGTCTCCTCTTCCCCTCCGTCTATGAAGAGGGAAGCCTTTAGGATACCATGGTCCCACATCTTCATGCATATGGTAGATATCACTATGTATTGTCACCCGAAAAATATCTTTTGATTCCACATAATCAGAAAACACAAAAAAAATTAAATAACTCAAAAATGTTAAAAAGAGGGTCGAGATTCGTTACCTATGTCACCGTATGCCAATCCTAGTGGTAGCAGCATGTCCGGGTCTCCCCGAAAATCTATCCCTGCATAGGGGTAGTCATCAATGGCAACTATCTATCGTCGCCACCACGGAAAGAAATCAGCTGGATAGAAGTTGGACACCCTACCTCCACCCAGTCTGCGCATCGCATCTGCCCAATACCATTGGGCCGGATCTCGAACCCCGTGTAGAGGAACATCAAATCTAGGGCTCAATCTTGGAACACGCTCAAAGAAAAATGTGCTCAGTATGCTGCTAAAACCGAACTTTTGCACTCTGCCCATCTTGCACTCACTGAGCTGGTGTTTCATGTTGGCCAATAGTGCAGTGATCCAATCGTATACCATGGGTCTCATGCACTCCACTGCATAGAACATCAAAGGTCACGAGGCTTGGTGGAGTGAAGCCAAGCCTGCTATCCTACCCAGTGTCAATAGGATGGCCTTTAGGCCCAGCACCTGTATGGAGTTAGTTGGGATCTAACTCCCCACCTTCTCTGTGTCTGGATAGCAGTACACCGCAATGTACTCATCTATAACCAGGCCACCTCCAGGCCCGCAAGAGCGTAGGTTCACCACTTCCCCCCGTCGGGAAATTCCAGTAATAAAGTATATGTCCTCCACTTCTATGGTGAGGGACATCCCGTCTATCTGGAATAACTCTGAGTTTGGATCCCAGTAGTCCACTAACATTTGCAATAGTCCTGGTTTGACTCTTAAGCCACCAAGACACTAAAATTTATAAATCCCACATGCACGTAACGCTTATTGAGCCATTAGATCTGCCCTTACTACCTCTTCTACATCACCATGTTCACGTTCTCTCCATTCTAAGACCATCCTGCACATAAAATTTTAGTTTTGTCCATTAGAAGACTTAAAAATCATTGACCGCGACTGCATACGCGACTGTGAGGGTGTTTTTCGTGTATATCCATCCCTATACGTGGAAAAACCCTTGATTTCTGCGTGGGCCATGGTGCATATCTTAGAATGGCCTAGAAACCCAAATACACCAGGGAATTTGACAAAATTTGGATCAAAATGAAAGAGTAGAGCATGAGTGAGTACCTGGAAAAAAAGGTAGTGGATTCCGCCTGCTAGATCTCCTGGAATTCGCTGTTGAAGTTCTGAACTCAAATGGGTAAAAATTTCAAATGTTTTATAATGTTTTGAATTTTTTACTATTTATAGAAATTTTTCAAATTTTTGAAAATTTTTACCCCCTTTCCTATAGTTTGGACCATTTTTTGACTAATTTATGATGTAGGAGACCTTTTTCAGTACTGTTTCAGCCGTTGGATTGACGCATTCATGCTGATTGCAGTTATCATGTCTAAACTTGCATATAGGTTAGGTTTCATCATCGTTTTCATTTTGTATGACCTTATGACCGTTTCATTATAGCCTTAGGTATGAACCCACTCTATTATGCCACGAAACCTTCTTGTTGTTTTAGAAGTGGCACAATATGAGTGGTAGAGCTTAACCCAACATGGGTACCCTAGTTAGCGCCTTATTTGCATTTGGTGCCCATGCTGACATTTTGTCCCTTAGGGTGTGGGAGTCCATTGTATAGTATTGCCATGACATTTTGCAAGAGCTTCATACTCCTCTTGATCTTTTGCTGGCCTATTTCCCTCAGGACTCCCTTATGTCAAGTTGTAATTGCATTATCATGAGCTTTTCCTGCCTTATTGAGCCTTACACCGGCTTCCCTGACATTGAGTTTTAGCCATATAGCCTAAGCTTGTCTCATGTCTAGCCATGCAAAGCCATTTTATATATCCTTTGCAGCTTGATTCCCTATTTTTACTGGGAGGGGATTTTCCCCCAAGTGTTGCTATCCTACACATGTATCATTGCATTGAGCATAGGTATGTTCCACTGCTTGGAACTAGTTTGTTTGCCCATATGACACTCGTCTCCTCCTAGTCTGTAACTATAAAGCAATTTTATTCTTTTTCAAGCTTTTTAAAATATTTGAAAAAGTCCAAAAAAAATAAAAAAACCAAAAAGCCGGACAAGGAAAGATGTTATATTTTGGTAGTTGTTGAGTCGTGTCGCCTTCTAACAGAGCACTGTATATCACATCCGTTGGTTGGGCTTATAGTTTGACTTTAGGAGCTGTACTTGTTTTATCTGAGTTTATCTCCACCGACTGGTTAAGCTTCCAGTCCCCATGGAGCCTCTATCAATGCCTCCTATGTCACAAAGATGTCCCAGTTATGTATATCGAGTCTATGCTGCCTTTATTTAGTCACCATTCATCGTTATGCTCTTGTTCGAAGGAAGTTGAAACCTGAGTCGGCCATTCCTCAATTGTCTTGACTTTGCATGTCGGTCATTCCCAGTACAGTTAATGGTTCGTGCACCTTATGATAAAGTCCTTCCACATTATATAACTTTGCTGAGTACCTCATGTTGGATGATGGGGGATGCCTTAATGCCCTCCTTCTAGCGTATTTCATCCCATTGACTCTAGATCATTTATTCTGGGATTGGAATCTAGAGTCATTTTTGAGTGCCTTGAGACTTGCAGTCATCAGTGGCAGGTTCTCTCGCCATCGACAGTTTTTGGGAATACATCAATGTCCCCTGATCGATGGATCCTCTCAAGTGTTCGACCTCAACACATTTATTCACACTTGTTAGTTTGCACTCTAGTACCTTGATTCCCATTTTCATTATCGGTGGGTGATATCGCGTCTGTGAACGGTATACATCAATGACCGATAATCAAACGATGGACTACTATGTTCGACCTCGACACCGCTATTCACATAGTAGGACATGTACTTGTAGCGGTTTGTGTAGAAGACCTTCCAGATTGGTGGCATCTCTTATATGCTACCTCCTTAATCGTGCCAGTGTTCATGAGATTTCAGCTCTCGTGACTTGATTCTAGTATATGTCAGACATTTCTAGCTATTATGGAGATCTTGATCCATTGTATATCTTCATCCATTATGGAGATCATGATCCTTTGTATATCTTCATCATGGAGATTCCGATATATGTATATTGTACGTGGCGATGACCACTTATGTCATATTTTGTATCATGCCTATTCATGACCATTGTACTCTTATGTATCCAGGACTGCTATATGTATTTGCAGTTATGTGAAGAGTTGTATCATTGTACTATGCTGATTGGGTGGCTGGTCTTCCATTTGGTATACTTCATCACTCCACTTTTGGGATGGACTTATAATGTATTTCGGCCATCGTATGACCCCCCTGAACTCACACATTAGGGGGCATCTGTTATAGCTTATTTTACCACACCAGGTGAATCGAACTTGTATGGCCTTCCCCTGTCCCTCTGTAGACTCCTTAGACCCCTTGGACCATTTTTTGTCCTTTGATGTTTCCTAGACCATCCCTATAAACAAGAGAAAGTTGCTATACGTTTTAAACCCCTTATCGCGTACATACGTGGGTTTGACCCATAAAACCACGTACATCAAGATGTGTACAAAATCCAAATCCTTTTGGAGTTTTCCTTGACATGGATCCGACTCACTTGTCTCTTGGTCTTCCATATGCCTTGAGATCGCTTGGATTCGACCTTTCATTACCCCTTTGAAAATCTATATAAGGAACTCTTTGGATACATTAAAGGCATAAGAGAATTGAGAGCAAAGAAACTATAGTCCATTGTTGACGGAACTTGTGCTTGAGTCTGCATCCCTTTGTCCCTTGGAGCACTTTTGTGTTCTTCCCAAGCTTTCCTTTTTCTTGTGAGCTTGCTATCGAGAGATGGAGGATTGAGGTGGTGGAGGCCCAAGTGGGGGATTCAGTTTCTCCGATTCGCAGACATGCGGACAGAGGTTGTATCCATTATAATATATGATTTTATATTAATAGAAATATCTTTTCTTGTCCAATAATGTATGTTTGAATGAATATTTTATCCATGGATGATTTCAAATGCTTATACATTGTTGATTATATATGCTAGAATAGATCTAACACCTATATATAATATGCTTGTCTTGTTTACTTGTTGTTGAGGAAAGTGATTAATCAATTCAAGCTGAAGTTGGAAATCTCTACGGGGATCTACTTCAACCATTCGGAATAAGGTACGAGGTCTGATCCTTTAGTGTTAGATATTTGATTTCTATTGCATATTGGAAAGGATTGATTTCTGGAGTCAAGCTGTCTATTGTGGTACCCCAAGCCATAGGAATTTCTCTTTGTAACAAGGACTTATGTAAGAAGTGTGGTATAGCAAGGAAAAAGAATACTCCATACACACCTCAACAGAATGGAGTTGTTGAGAGGATGAATAGTACGCTAATGGAAAAGGTAAGGAACATGCTAAGTAGTGCTGGGATAGGATAAGAATTCTGGGTAGAAGCAGTGAAGACAACATGTTACTTGGTAAATCGATCACCCACATTAACATTGATCGATAAAACTCCACAAGAGGTATGGACTGCTAAGAAACCCTCTATTAAGCATTTGAAAGTTTTTGGTTGTGATTCTTATGTACATGTTCCGAAGGAGAAAAGGAGCAAGTTGGATAACAAAGATGAGAATCATATCTTTATTGTCTATAAAGATGGTATGAAAGGTTTTAATCTTTGAAATCCTATAACTAAGAAGACTCTTTACAGTCAAGATGTTGTGTTTCGAGAGGTCAAAGAATCCTTGAGAAAGGAAGTGAATCCAATGGAAAAGGAACCAGAGAAAATAGAGTTTGAGTTAGAAGGTGAAGAATCTTACTCAACAGAAGAAGTTGAATCAAAATAAGAAGAACCTCATACTCTAATTTTGAGGAGATCTTCTCGATAAAGAAGGAAACTAGAAAGGTATTCCCCTCCTGATTTTCACTCTCATTTTTCTATGTCTATTACTAATGATGATCCTAGAAATGTGAAGGAAGATGTTGATTTAGAGGATAGTGATCTTTGGAAAAAGGCCATGGTTGAAGAAATGGATTCCTTGGACCAAAATGAAGCTTGGAATCTAGTCCAACTACTAGATGGAAGAAATTCATTGGGAGAAAATGACCATTTAAAAAGAAGTTGAATGCAGAAGGTAAAGTGGAGAAGTACAAAGGCCACTTGGTAGCAAAGGGATATTCTTAGGTAGAGGGAATTGATTTTGGTGAATATTTATCTAGTTGCAAAATTAGCTTCTATTAGCTTTCTTCTTTCTATTGTTGTTTCTTTTGATATTGAAATAGAGTAGATGGATGTGAAGACATCGTTCTTACATGGGGATCTGGAAGAATAAATCTATATGAAACAACCAGAAAGGTTCATAGTAAAGGGAAAGAATGAGTTTGTACATAAACTAAAGAATTCCCTTTATGGTCTAAAGCAATCTCCAAGGATGTGGTACCAAAAGTTTGACACATACATACTTGGATTAGGGTTTGTGAGAAGCAAAGTTGATCACTGTGTATATTCCAAACAAGTTGGCAATCACTTAATTAACATAGTATTGCATGTCGATGACATGTTGTTGATTGGAAACAACAAAGATGTTATAAAGGAGGCGAAGTCTCAACTATCCTCCAAATTTGATATGAAAGATCTCGGTGCTGTAAACTTCATTCTGGGAATGCAGATAAGAAGAGATCGTTCAAACAAGATGATCAGTTTAAATCAAAGAAAATATGTTGAGATGGTACTACATAGATTTAACATGCATGAAAGTAATCCGGTTAAGGTTCCTATTCATGTAGGTGTAAATTTATTTGTAGAGCAGTGTCCCAAGACACAAGAAGAAGAAGAAGACATGTCACGAGTTCCATATGAAAATGCAGTTAGTAGTTTGATGTATGCAATAGTATGTACAATATCATACATTGATGATGCAGTGGGTGTTTCGAGTAGATTTATGTCAAAACCAGGAAAGGAGAATTGGACAGTTGTAAAGAGGGTCTTCATATATTTGCGTGGCACCATAGATTATGCAATCTGCTACCAAGGAAGACCTGGACCAGACAAAGAAATAAATGTACATGGATTTGTTAGTGCATATTGGGCTGGCATTAGAGGAATTTTGAGGTCTAAAATGGGCCTCCTAAGGAAAATAATAAAATAATAGTTAAAATAATAAAATAATATTTATTAATTTTGGAGGAAAAAAGTAAAAAACTAGTTTTTGTGTTCGTATTTTCGACATATCTCCCTGTGTTTTTACTCAAATTTCGATTGGGAGAGCTTGTTGGATGCAAAATTTGATTCCGCATCCAACGACTAACCACACTTCATACTTTTGACAGACCCCGCTACCCAAAAAACAAGAAATACCTAAAAAAATGTGATGATGACATCATCATCATGTTTTTCAGGTATTTCTTTTTTTTGGGGTAGCAGGATCTGTCAAAAGTATGCAGTGTGGTTACTCATTGGATGTAAAATCAAATTCCACATCCAACGACATCCCTCGATTGAAATTTGAGTAAAAACATAGGGAGATATGTCGAAAATATGAACACAAAAAGTAGTTTTTTTATGACAAATATGTCAATTCAACCATTATGGTTGACTCATTTTATTGGAATTCTATTGGTTCTTGAATTCCAACTCACAAGAACTTATTGTTGGCACGTTTTCTTATAAGGCCCATTTTAGATCCCAAATTTCCTCTAATGAGATCTTGATCACAAAAGATCTACAAGTGGGTATGTGTTTAACCTATTTGGAGGAGCTATCAGTGGATGAGCAAGAGACAAGTTGTAGGTGCACTCTCAACTACAAAATCTAAAGACATGGCATCCAATCATGTAAGGAAAGAAGTTGTGTGGTTGCAAATATTGTTTTTCGGGTATTGGGTTTGTACAAAAAATTGTAAGGTTAGATTGTGATAGCCAAAGTGCAATCTTCATGGAAAAGAACCCTGCTTATCATGCTAAGAAAAATCATATTGATGTTTAATATCACTTTGTGAGAGATATGGTTGAAGACAAGAAGGTGTTGTTGGAGAAGGTTGACACCGTGAAAAATGTTGCAGACTCATTAACAAATTCTGTTAGTACAACGAAGTTCTCTTGGTGTATATAATCTATGGGAATTGTTGCCCTGAATCTATGATGTTATGAGTACATGACTCATTTCTATGTATAGTAAACAACAAGTGGGAGAATGTAGGGTATATGTTATATTCTTTTCATGCGCCTGTGAAGGGGAGGTGCGCATGTCAGTGTTGCATCCGAGCAATCCCAAAAGTTTAACACCCCAGTTTTGACCCCGTTTGCATGATGTATATAATGTAATTAACCATGGTGAGGAGCTAAAGGCAAAATCCCCACCATCGATTTGGTTGTGTATGTTTTGGCAATAGGGATAGTTGCCGATGGCATATTGTACTATCCGACACAGAAAACTTCCATAAAAATTTGTCTAAGTGTCTGAACTGTTGGTTCATCGGAACACTTAGTGGGAAGGACTTTCAATCAGTGGAGAGCTAGGTGGAAGCACACCTGACAGAGGACAGTTGGAAGAAAACTTCCAACTGTCTATGTTTCAGCAATAAGGATAGTTGCTGATGGTATATCATGCTATCCGACATAGAAAAATTCCACAAAAATTTGTCTAAGTGTCTAAACTGTCGGTTCATCGGAACACTTAGTGGGAAGGACTTTTGATGCAGCGGAGAGCTAGGAGAAAGCACACCCGACGGAGGACAGTTGGAAAAAAAATTGTGGAAAATATTCTAAGCGTTTTGGTCGTCGGCACATCGGAACACCTAAACAGATGGATCACTGATGCTTAGCTGATTGAGCGCCGCTGTTGCGGATGGCTAGAACACTATGCCTCCGACGAGTAGAGCCTCCGACTGCCGAGGGCACAAAAGTTCTGAAATTTTTCTAAGTATTGAATTTGTCGGCCATCGGAGCATGTTAGCAGTATTTCATCGCTGATGAACATAGACAAGATGTAGCTGATGATGTGTTCGTCATTGCAGCTGAGTAATGAACTATCCACTCGATGGATAGTTGCTCCGACAGCCGATGCGACGGAAGGAAAAAAGGGAAAATTCGCAAAAAATTGCCTAGGTGAAGAAAGCATCGGGAAACGCTAGTGGATTAGTTCATCGATCGGAAAAGGATCGAAGTTGACAAGCCACCGTTACTACTTCTTATTCAACTATCTCACCGACGCACTAGTCCTTCCAGTCATCGATGCCAGGGTGTTAGTAAACAGTAGCTCCGGGCGGTGGCGGCAAACAGTTGTTTGACCGGCGAAGAATAGAGGAAGTGTTCGCCAACGGATAAGAAATGGATCGACGAAGGATAAAGGATGGTTGAGCCGATGAAGTTCGGAAAAGAAGAAGAGAAAAATTTTCAAAAATTGTCTAAGTGTTGAGGCCATCGGTGATCGGCGACGGTTAACTGTTTGGATCGGTGGAAGTTAGTGGTTCGTGCGTCGCCGTTACGGAAGTCTAGAGAGTTAAGCTTCCGACGGACAAACGCTCCGACTGCCAATGCCGATGTGTTTGAGGGTTAAATCGTTGATACAGCAGAGAAGGTTAAGGGATCGGACCTCTGATGAAATATGTCCGAAGAATAACCACCCAATGTTGCAGCCGTTAGTGTTTTCAACCGCCGATCGAAAGATTGCAGCTGTTAGTCGTTCTGACATATGACAGAGTTATGGTCCATGGAAAACACAATCGGTTTGTTGGCCGCGGTTGCGGCTACCTAAAGAACCATCCACCTGAAGGATTGTGGTTCAGATCGTCGACACAGTGAAAAGAAAAAACTTTAGCTGAGGAAGCCGTCGATGCAGCGGGAAATTATTGTTGTTAGGGCTGCCGATGAGCGCCGGAGAAATTTGTTGCTTAGATCGCCAAAGTGTCAGAGTGGTATATGGGATGAGACCCGATAGGGAGAAATAAAAATCGAGGTTTCAAGTGGATTTTTCAAACAACTTTCAACTATTTGCAGTGGAATTTTCAGGAAATTCCAGCTAGTGTTCTAGCGGGTTTTGCAGTGAATTTCTCATTGGGGTTTTCAGCAGTTTCAGGACTGAAAAGGAAGAAAGCCTGGGTGACTAAAATTAACATTCCTAACCTAAATATATTTGAAGTGGGGTGGTTTTCACACCCGAGGTCAGAATGAGGCATGTGGATAGGCGTTGGAAATCTTATCCAGCAGGGAACAAGGGAGAATCACCCGAATATGAGAATGGAGCAGCAAAGTGCTAGTAATTGCTTGAAAGAGAAATGTGATGCTGTCAATATGGACAAATCCAGGGATTGCATGCCTAGAGGTAGCAAGACTATGAAGTCAAACCAGCTGTTGTGTGGAAGAGGAGTTCCATGCGAGGATGTGGGACTTGAGAAAGGAAGTTCCCTTAAACCTTATCTTGCTGATTATAACTACATTTCCTAAGTTTTATGCATGAAATGCATGAGGATATGCTTTGCATACATAGGATATCGAAGATTATACATCTATAATGAACCACTAATGATAGTTATTGCATTGGTGTTGGCATTAGTGGAAAAACCAACAACAACATGGACCAGGCTGAATATGTTGCTGATGTTGACAAATGTGACTAGCAACCCTATGGAGGAAGGGATAAGGCAACCAGTCCATAATCAAAAGTTGTTGAGCAGATTCTACAATCCTCTGCAAGATACCGACTAAACTGGTAATGTCAAAGGTGTAAGTAGGATTCATGCAGGTAATGGTTTAATTATGACAAATTCCAAGGAGTGGTAAAGGTAAGAGACCTCATATCATGTGGATATTTGAATGTTATACTACAAGCTTAGTATCCCAAGGAAAGTAAGTACTGATGATCTTGATTATAGTAATGCATCCTATATGAAGTAGTCATGGTTAGGCCATGCATGGTGCGTTGAATGCATAGTATTCTTGAATCGATGCAAGGTAGCATCGAATGGATATGCATTAAAAAGATTTTATAAATCTTGTAGTCATGCATTAAATGGATGCATATAAAGGGTGTGAGTGACTGATTGCATAAGTATAGGTGCAAATGTTGTGATGCATTGCATGAATGCATTGAGATGAGTGCATGTGATATTATGAATAACTAATGGCTGAAATGATGAATTGATGAGAATTCAGGAACCATTTCAAGGCTGTTATGAATGCAGGATAGTAAGTGCATAAAGAGGATAGTCATGATCAATTGGCTACTGAAAATGCTCTATGGAAGAGCAAGGTGGTACAAATGATACACTTGTGAAGTAAGGTGTATCTAAAAATTTCATTTAATTACATGAATTATGTGACTATACCTTGCAAATGTTAGTATGATAATGATTGCGTGAAGTAAATGAGTTTTGGTAATATTGATGTGATTAACAGCTGGAAGTACTTGAATTTTATAAATTCTGAAAATGCTTCAGCAATGGTTGCAGTAGTGAGAAGGTTATATGCATCCAGACTTACCAAGTGTTTGGTTGATTGAAGCTCAGGTTTTAGGTAGATTATTTAGAGCATGGCAATGAGAGTAAGACCATGACACATGCCGAAATCTACCATGTGAAAGAGACAAACCTTATGAGAAGAGTCTCATGGCAGTGAAAATAGTTGGTATGCATAATGGGTTGTTAAATTTGAGTTGTGAATTTCGGATTTAAGAAATTGCTAACAACTAATCACTATTGGATTGCATAAGATTGTGTCAGGAGGACGCATTGTAAGTGGGTATTCATATTATGCTAGTAAGCATAAAATTATAATGGGCATAGTGGTGCTGCTTACAAGAGACCCACAATTGAGGATCACCTCATTGCCAAGCAAACTAATTCCTGTAGTAGAAAGAATTGCAAATTCCTAATGAATTCGATTACTAATGGCATTGCTTGGTTACGGAACAATCAATTTAGATTATATTATCAAATAATTATTGACTATTTGGCTATTTGATGAATGTGCCAGGGGTACACACTGTAGGAAGATCATGTGTGATGGCCTGCAGGAGACAAACTTCATGGGAAGGTTCTCCTTTATCTTGAAAATGGGTTTCGGGTGAAACTCCATTGGACATTTTGGAAATGTCTCATCTGCACTACATGTTTGGTAAGCAACATGAGTGAGATGGTATAGATTATGTCAGTAAGACATGTGTGGATATGAAATGTAAAAAGGAGTTGGGATGGATAACCGAGGGACTGTCAACTCAGAGAAAGGAGCCCCATTCCTCCTTAACGAAGGAATACTGCGTCGACAAATGGATAAGTGTTATGTGACCCTAGCTAAGAATACACATGTCAAATTGTTAAACTCAATATGTAGAACATGTTTTGATTTTATTTCCATTATGACCGATTGCTTGAGTATGAGTAGGGCCTACATGGCACACACTGGGAAAGGGTGCACACTTTTCCGATGTCAAATCATGAAAGGGTTTTCAATATTGACTACACCCTAGGGAGTGGATGCACTCCTGGTGTCTCAATACTTAATAGTGAATGATATGAAATATGATTACAGTTTTAGAGCAATAACACTGATGAGTTTGCTTATATTGCTCGTGTTGACAGGGTAAATAGATGCAGTTGGGTGTTGCACCCTAAAGAGAAAAGGCAAACGGTTGTTGTGAGGGGTTGCGAAGTAAGGGTTATTGTTGATATAAGTGTGCATTATTGTTGATATAAGTGTATGTTGATATAAGTGTATTGCTGATATAAGTGTATGTATTATTGTTGATATAAGTGTTTGTTGGTATAAGTGTATGTTGGGCTGTTATATGCTTGGGGATCCATAGTAGATCCTAGACTTGGAAATGGTCGTGGTAAATTTCCAAGCCCAGTCGACATGAGAATGTACTGGTTGGACATTAATTATTTGATGTTGTGGAGTAGCCTGCGTGATGACCTAACATCCAAGTCCATAGGCGATCCCAAGGCTTGCAAAGCGAAGCAGGATCCCATGGACCAATGAGGAAACGTACAATACAGATAAGTATTGGATTATTTTTCTTATGAATGTACATGTGTATATGATTTGGTTATGATGTTTTAAGCTCTTGTTCTAGAGATAAGACCAATGAGAATAAACTAAACATGTGAATCTATTCAATGTTTGGATATAGGTATCGTTGGGAGCGAGGACTATGAGAGCATCCTAGGGGTGCATGTGGACATGTGACTATCCTGGAGAGCTCGGAATGAGTGGTAATGAAAAATGTGCTAGTGAGACTATGAAGTTCCTAGAAGCCGAGGGAACCATGTGGGGGAGGCCCCATGGTTTATAGGTCTGGAATGGACCGGAGACACTAAGTGTCATGACCAAGAGGGATTGTTCTAGCATTCATGGTGAAGTGAAAGAGGCTGAGAGCATGAAAAGCCATAGCAGTGGTGTGGGTTCCAGGATGGAACAAAACATAGAGGGGAAAAACTCTTGCTACTCTCTCTTGCCTTTTTAATTATATATATATATATATATGCCTTTTTAATTTTATATATATATATATATATATATATATGCATGGTGAAAAACAAAAGATTGTTGAATGCATGTATGACTGAAAATGGAATGTGTATTGCTGAAAGTAAATTGTGAATGTTGGAATAGTTAATTCCCTGCCCAAGAATGGACATGAATGAGCTCGTGTGCCTGTTGGGAAGGCATGAAAAATATGAAAGTCTCCTTGATGAGACTTGGACTGTCATGCCAATTGGGTAATTAACTGACTGATTTTAATGTCTATATTATGCTTGATCTGACAGAATTTCAATGGTGCATTTCACAGGTGAGAAAAGTGAAACCCGGTGGTGCACATTGATCATGGCAGCAGATCAAAAGTTACTGGACTTGGCTGGAAGTCTTCTTCAAATGATTTCCAAGACCCAAGAAAATCTTGGGGAGATGCTCAAGGTACAGAAAAGGTAGAATGAAATGAACCACCAGATTTTGCAAGACTCTATTGGTTTGCAAAGGGAGGTGAAAAGCCTTCTCGGAGCAATCGGCAAAAGAAAGGAAGGTGGATCAGTGATGGGACATTCATCCAAGTGACCTGTTAAGAAACGATCCAGGCATGAAGAATCAAAGGAAATTGAGCAAGTAAAGATGAAGCAGTCAGTGAAATGCTGGGAATGCGAAGGACATCATTTATGCCGGGACTGCCCAATGAGGGTGCATGAAGAGGGCAACAGCCACAAAGTCCCTAGACTTTGGGATAAGTTGAAAGCTGAGAACCAGAAAGAGAAGCTCGTGGAAGCCAAGGGGCTTGGTCCTAAAAGTTCAAGTAAATAATTGAACGTGGGACAGATCTGCAAAATTTTGAAATTTTGGATGTGCAAATTGTATATGTATTCTTATGTATTGGAACAACGAGGACAATGTTATTCCAAGGGGGAGGGGAATGTAACACCCCGGTTTTGACCCCGTTTGAATGATGTATATAATGTAATTAATCATGGTGAGGAGCTAAAGGAAAAATCCCCACCATCGATTTGGTTGTGTATGTTTTAGCAATAGGGATAGTTGCCGATGGTATATCGTGCTATCCGACACATTATAGTTTGGCATCATGTAAATACGCACATCAATTAAACTAAATCTACAGCCAGCTACGACGGTGCAACCTTAAAATGAAAAGGGCATGATTCCAAAGGATAAGGGTGGGGGATGTCAAACCTTGGACTATGGGGGGAAATCCATGTGTTAACCACCTTCTTGTCTCTTTCAGCCACCCAGTCGTTTTGGGTGGGGGTAGGCGTTAGTTGAGGGCAGTTACTGCTTGAGGAAACGTGGGTATGGGGGGCATCAGTATGATAGGCTACTGTCAGCTTTGATGGTACACATACCCAGCGGAAGAAGCCATCGTTTCCCTCACGCAGGTAGTTGGCCTGGTCTTCACCTTCATGATGGTGGTCTGGGGAGTTCCATTCTCACAGAAGGAGACGTTCGGGTTTCCTCACACATAGTTTTCCCATCATTTTCCTCACGCACCGATCGAGGTTCTCCTTTGGTTTTGTGCATGCAACGAACTGGAAGAGAGGCCTCAAGGGAACGATTTATGCTATGTATGTGAAATAGCCGTGATTTCATCCACGATTGGGGCTTGCTGTTGGTTTAGCCCATGATTTGGGTTGCTGTCGTTCTTCCTATGATTTTTGGATGCTGTTGAGAGTTTGATTTCTTCTTCCCTTTCGAACTGTGTGTGTGCTTCCTTCCTGCATTTTTGGACTGTGTCTTTTCCCCTTGCAAATAGGTTGAGAGATTTTTCTTCCCCGTTTCTATCTATGTAACTTTCTTCAGCGTTTGCATTGAGGAGTTGTGTGCTATGGGCTCTTGGATGTTGGAGGACTACTGATTTCCACATCCGTTGGCTGGGTTGACCCTTGGCTATGCTGGGAGTTTTTCTTCTTCCCCAACTGCGGACTGTGTAAGGTTCTCATCGTTTCATCATCAAATTGTGGTCTGTGTTTATGTCCTCCTTTTTCCCAAGATTGAGAATTAGACTTATCCCCTGTTTTGGGATTGTGTAAGGTTGCCATAGTTTTCATTGTGAGTTTGGGCTGTCAATTCACCCTGGTTTTGGGTTGCTTCTTGGTTTCTGAGACAGCAAACATCCTTTGGGGATTGTTGCTGAGTTGTTTTGGCCACGCTAGGGCTAAGAACAACTCTGGAGTGTGGTTGGACCTGAACTATGTTTCATATTTTGGTTGGGACCATCACTTGGTTGTCTTTTCCTTCTGCACAGAGCTATGAATGGGTTGTTTTGCTGCGGTATGTAGTGGTTGGTCTTCGGATTGTTAAGAGTGGGATTAGAGGCTGGGTATGCTTAAGAAGACTGGTGTTGAGGCCACCAGCTTAGCCTTTAGCCTTTCCTCTCTCCTTGAAGACCTGGAAAACCCTACTGTGTGTGGGTTTGGCTGATCGTGTACCTTGGCTAGGTGTAAGCTGCATTGACCCTTATTCCTTGAGGAATCATGCCCAGCTCGGGGGTGGCAGTGTTGCTGATAGATTGATGAGCACGCTGGCCTATGGTTGGGTGGAACGTTGCAACAACGTAGCTGGTTACGGGGTGAGTTCTTCGTCAAAAGATAAGTACTCCTGTCTATTCCATCTCTGCAATTATATCTACTGTTTCATGAGAAATGATGAACATGTTGAATGCTGGAATGTATATGTTTTCTTCCGATGAATGTTGAGTAACAATGTATCCTTGTATGATGGGTTATGCATCTTGGTATGTATTATGTTTAAGTTTTTAACTTCAACATTTCTCCTTGTTCATCTTCATGGGGCTGTTTGCCCGTTGTTTTGGTGTTAGTAGCGTCCTGTTCGACGGTCAGAGGGTCAGGGACGTTACAAAAAGCACCTTCATTGTTTTTGGATATTTTTTGGATTTTTTCTAAAAATATGTAACTGAATCCCAGTTAAGGGATTTGAGTCTTTTTCTAATCCAGGTTAATGGATTGGGGTGTTGGATGCTGCTGAATACCTATATTTTGTATTGTGAAGATTCATAATGTCAAAACCCCAAATTTTCATAAAAATTAAAATTTTGAGATAACAACAAATGCTAAAACTTGCGGTTTACTAACAACTAAAGGTTAGCAATAAAAGAAATAGTCAAGTGATTAGTATTACAAAATATCAATTATGTTAACTCAGTAGTTCTCTTTTGTAACAAGAATAAGGTTTACTTGTGCATTGTTTTATTTCAGTTTACTGATGAGTTTCTTCATGTCAAGTAGGTGGAATCTAACTTTTGAATCTGGGGCTTACTTAGCATTTATGCTAACCCAGAAGATTACTGGTTCTTATAGGTTTACAGGTATGATCGAATGAGTAATGTTTAAAAATTCATAAAGTGTCCAACAGTGTTTTATTTGCAATTATAAAGCTTAGTAATTAAGCTGCTAAATTCCAAACAACTTCCGTGAGGTAAAGCTATTTGGCTTCCTTCAGTTTTTCTTGAAAGAAAGTTCAGATGTACGTAGAGACAGTAAGATATGTTTTGCGGCTCTAAAAATTGTAATCTCAGTTGCAAAGTGAATTCTACTTTAGTTTGCATAACTTGCAATGTTATAATGATTGCTTTGTCAATATGTATACATTAACATATTATCTTATCTGTGTAACAACTGTTCGGCATTTATTTTCTGCGAGGAAACTTACAGCCTTTAACCTTCTTGACAATATAAGTTTGATTTGTGCAAACCATAATACCTTCTCACATGATATCATTGTTTGCCTATACTTTAACTTCATGTCGAACCATGTGATTCTAATAATTCTAGACTCAAGTAGGATCATTCCTATTCAATTTCTTATTTTTCTATAATACTCCTCTTCTATTAAGTTATTGTCTACAAACAGTTTTACTAAGATTGATGCTTTTGAAAAAGGTCGACTTTCTAGTTATTTTGTATAATTATATAACCATTTTACTAACCAATAGACATGGTGAATCATTAGTAAATACCAAGTTGAGCCACAACCAAAATCTATCAAAGTTTCGTCGCTCTGTACTATGTGAAAGAAATTCATAAAAGTGTTTTTACAATACACTTTGCTAACTTCATAGATTTGTTACCATGTGATTTATTAGTTCCTATATGACTTTTAGGCATGCATAATCTATTTTGTTTATTAGATATCCAAGTCTCTAATTAGTCCAAGGTCATAAACAAGTTTTAAAATAAAGTTCATGATTCTACATAATACTACGTTATGCCATTTTATAAATGTTACAACTTGAAATGTCGTTTTACAAGAGATTATCCATGTATAGTCTATAATGTTCTACATAAGAAAACTCTAGTTTTTCGGTGGTTATAAAGCTTTAGCTTAAGCTCTCCCATATAACATATGACCTCTATCCATATCAAGGTCAATGTTTAAAGAAAAGAATTACTAACATCCAAATTGTATTAGTGATGTTACAATATAATAGGCATATGCTTATTGATGAAATAAGTTTCTATGCATGAACGAATTCGGGCATTAACCAAAGTTTAAAGATGACACTTCTTTGCTGGGTCAACGTAAATCATAACGTTGATATTCTAACCCTGACCTAGCATATGATGAGCGGTGTAATTGATTTTCAAGGCAATATGTTGGTTTATGATATAGTTTACACATTGTTTCAATGATTCAATAATTGGCTATTATTGTATACAGGCGACTATAGAAAACGATCCACTGCATGGTTTAATTTAATGTGACCATGTGGTCTTCTCCTGGCCAAGCATGGAAGATATAAGAGCCATTGTAACCCTAACCTTTTTCATTTCTCCTCCGCAGTTCACGCTGGCCCTTGAGGCTACTGTGCTTAGCTTTCATGGCGGCCGTAAGCTCTCCTTCGTTCCAGTTGTCCTGAGTCCTGGATTAGCATTGCCTTTGCCTCAGGTATTTGGTTTTAAATCCATTCTTAGTGGCTGTGAGTTCTCACTCTGTAATCTTTGTTGAGTCTATCATTTCCCTTGGCTCGCTGTCTGCTCAAACTTCCTGTCATTGTCCTCGTGGCTCACCGTTGCATGAGGTTCAGTATTTACAGGCTGTTGGGTTTATAACTGCAAAGTCCGTTGGTGACAACAATTCCATGAGACTGTTCGATGTTTCAAATCCACAGGTAAATTTTGTTTTTTTAGGGTTCATTTAACTAGCAACAGGTGTTTTTCTGTTACGATAGCATAAATAAATTTTAGGTTATTTAAATTCTGACTTTTGTATTTAAAACTTCTTGCAGGGGGCTCGCGACTACGTACATCCACGGTGGAGGAAGTATGCAGACAGTCTTTCAATGTCGTGGGTCGTGTCTTAATACAGGTAAGCCCTATGGTCAATATGTTGGGTTTTACCCTACTTGTATCAGGGTGGTCATTTGGAATAACCTAGAGTTGGGGAAGCTTTCCTAGACACGCCATAAGATATGCGGTCTCTTTTGCAGGTCGTTTGTTGATTTTCCACGTTTCAACCCTCGCTAGTCGATGGGTAAACTCGGTCTTAAACTGAGCAATGTAAATAGTTTTTTTTTATGTTTAGCTTTATGGGTTGTTTAAAATTTTAATAATAGTTCTCTTGTAAAGAAAGTTCTATCTTCAAGCTTGTCTTGATTTATCAAAATGCTTAACATTATGCTTTGTGTACTTCAGGTTTTTATCCTTCTCAACTGTAAGCGAAGTTTTGTGCTCTGTTTAAAGTACTCTGTAAAAGTTTATTATTAATGTTTTTACGACTGATACATGTAGTCATAGTTTAGTTATAATTCTTGCTCATTTTTGCTCAGAGTTACGAGCTAGGGTTTTTCCTATGGAAACCCTCGTTTTTAAAACAAATTATTCTACTTAAAATTTTTAACAAATTCTATTACTTATTTAGTTTGACTGTTAACTAGTGTACAATGTACTGGGAAATTCTTGTTTATAATAATTACCAATGTGTTTTTGTTTGTCCTTAAAGGACTGTAAGTAATTTATAATAACCTAGTTGTTTAATAATTACATAATTCAATTAATTTGGTTTATAACTTCGATGTATTGACATTTGTAATTGTAATATATGTAAGGGTTTCAACCCTGTCATTTACTTTTATAGATACATCCCGTTTGTAAAATTAAAAGGAATAGTTCTTTTTATAAGTATACATTTTGTGTATGTTGTTCATTATTGTATTCTTGTTGTTTTTCCTATTGGAATAGTAAAATGGAAATGATAGAATATCTTAAATATTATGAATAAGTTTGTTCTTAGTACTGTGATTATTCTTTACATTTCTTTACTTAGTATTAATAACTGTTAGTCTTAAATTACTATGATTAGTAATTAAACTATATATTTATTAGTTTATACCTTTATTGAATAAATATAAACAAATAGTTAGCTGTAACTTTTCTACTGCATAAGCAAGAGGTTAATGAATAAAATACAAAGAAAATATATAAATATATAACATGACATAGTTTATCATCCTGCTTAAATAACAAAATAATGCACTGTATTAAATACATCTTATTTATTTGAGTAACTTATTACTATGATAAACCTACTACCTGCAATGAGTTATGGCTATTTCTTTTCTAGCCTACTTACATCAACAAGCTGGTTAAACAGTAACAAGAATTAGACAGGTTATTGTTCTTTACTGAAAATAATCTACAAACAGAAATGAATTATTCTAATATTATGAAATATATAATACATCTATTCAATTCAGTCTTCTATCATATTCTTCATCTATTTTTAAACATGCTACCTGTGCTAGAGTACATTCTGGTTTATTCCAAATGGGGAAAAACACAGGTAGGATTATTTCATCAATTACAGATTCTATATTCAAATAACTAAAGGGTTACTAGCTCTATTAGTTGAATACATAACATGTAAATCATTCCTTATTCATTCATTCTCAGATATAACTTTTTAACACAACAAATAAAAGACTGTAGAACCTGTTTAAAGCTAGATGACAACAGCGTTGGGAGGTCGTTCCTCCCTACCAACTCCTAGAGAGCGCTCAAACAGCGACTCCTCAGGACCCCTGAGCCTGTTCCTAGTCTCCTTGGCTAAGAACTGGTGGAGCAAGCAACAAAATACTAGTCCAATGACTCAATACTAACTCTGCACTCAGCAGTAAGATCCTTCAACTGAAAAGTTGTACTAGATCACTTTTTGCAGTTTACCCCTCAAACACCTTCCACAAATTCCCTTCCCAATGAAATCCTTTGAAGTACATTCACTTGAATGATTCTCTTCTTGGAATGAGCAGCCTCATCTCTCTTCAATGGGCACTTTTATTAAGATTGCCTAGGTCTTTTTGGGTTAGTTGTCATTAATTGAGCCACCTGCTCCGATCCCACTTTCTTGGGGGATCATGAACCCAAATGTAGGGAGGTTGCCACCTGCAACATTGGAAGTGTTTGAGAATGCTGCCACTTGTCTATTTTCTCTCCACCTAGTCTCCTCCACCAACTTGACCAGTAACACTCTTTTAACATTGGAAGTGTTTGAGAATGCTGCCACTTGTCTATTTTCTCTCCACCTAGTCTCCTCCACCAACTTGACCAGTAACACTCTTTTAACAGCTCTCCCAAGCTGTTGTTTCCACTTTTATTTATTTATGATTAAAATATTTAGAATTACATTCAATATCCTTGACTCTGCTAAGTCATCATTTACAACTTAGCATAAAATTTAACATAATGTCTTGGAATAAAATCAAATAAGATAATATTATTTTGCAAAATTGGGGCATGTGACATACACACCCCCTTAGAATATAACATCATCCTTGATATTATTTATTCTTCATCCTCAGAATTCCCCTAGAACAGAATTGGATATGCATCTCGCATTTTACTTTCCAATTTTCAGGTGGCTTCCTCTAGACTAAGGTGCTTCCATTGCAACTTCACCTGTCCAATGGTGCAGCTCCAAAGTGTAATATCCCTCCTCCCGAGGATACAGTCCGGTTCCACCAGAAAATCTCCTTCTGGTTCCACCTGTACATCATTCCAGTTAACAACATGAGTAGCATCATGAACATATTTCTTTAATACGGAAATGTGGAAAACATTACGTAATTTTAAATTAGGTGGTAATGCTAATTGATAAGCTACTTGTCCAATCCTAGACAGAATTTCAAATGGACCACAATAACGAGGTGCCAATTTCACACAACTCCCCAGTCTCAGAGAGCTCTTTTTGGGCCTTACCTTGATGAACACATGTTCACCTACCTGAAACTCCTTTGGAGTTATTTTTAAGTCTACTTGACTTATCTGCCGATCTTGTGCCACTTTCATATTTCCCTGCACTTGTTTCACAATTTATTCCATTTCTTTTAACAGTTCTGGACCTAATACCAATCTATCTACTGGATTACTCCAAGAGATAGGAGTATTACATTTCCGTCCATATAAAATTTCAAAAGGACTAAATCTGGCTGATGTCTGATAATTATTATTATAAGCAAATTCTATCAGATGTAAATAGTCCTCTCATTTACCAAGTTGGTCTTTCACATACATTCTTAATAGATCTTCTAATACTTGGTTTACCCTTTTAGTTTGTCCATCTGTTTGAGGATGGAAAGAAGTACTAAAATTTAATGTGGTGTATAACCCTTTAAACAAAGACTTCCAAAAGTTTCCTATAAACTTAGGATCTCTATTTGAGATTATGACTTTTGGTACTCCATGTAATCAGAAAATCTATTTTAGAAAAATATCAGCTATGTTTGCAGCTTGATAAGTAGTTTTAACAAGTATAAAGTGGGCTACTTTGCTTAACTTATCAACTACTACCATGATGGAATCATTCTGATTTTGATTTTTAGGCAGTCCAGTAATAAAATCTAGACTAACTATCTCCCATTTCCAGCTAGGGATGGGTAAACACTAGTAGAAAATGAGAAATTAATGACTAAAAAAATGACTAAAATCAGGCTATAAACGACTATTTTTGAATCGGTGACTAATAGTAGCAAATTACCACTATCTTATAGCTAGTCGTATTTCACTAGTCATTAATAGCTTGACTTAGTAGTCACTGATTTAGTCATTGATTTGGTCATTGATAGACAATGATTTAGTCATTGATAGACAATGCTTTAGTCATTGATAGTCAATGATTTAGTCATTGTTTTAGTCATTGATAGTTAATGATTTAGTCATTGATTTAGTCACAGATTTAGTCATTGATTTAGTCACTGAGTTAATCATTGATTTAGTCGCTAATTTAGTCACTGATTGCAACCATTAATGACCAAATATACGACTAACTAAAATACTAAATGTTAACATATTAATGACTAAGCTAAATACGACTAAGATACGAGAAATTAGCTACTAATAGTCGTATATATGTGAATTTAGTCGTTTTTGTAGTCACGAATTTATGATAGGGAACAGAGTAATCGAACCACCAACCTCCTGCCTATAATTAGGCAGGCGCTCTACCATTGAGCTAGCACCCTTTAAGAAGTTGTTATTGCTTGACAATGATGATATTCAAACAAATTTATGATAGATATCAATCTACAAACTACATAATTATTACTATTACAACTTACCAGTAACTAGTATTTATGAAAGTAGTCATTTACGTAGTGGAGAATTGTAAATAAGAAGGAGCTGCGTTGGATGATTTCGCAAATCTTGACGTTTCGATCCCTACTATGGGAAGGGTAAGGAAGTTGTTGTGTCCCCATTACACCAATCACAGCAGGCACGCCTCGCTCCAAAGAAAACTGCACTTGGGCTTCATGTAAATCCCTTGGTGCAAATGACATGGTCAAAAAATTTCTCTCCAAAAGTTATGCACCCCAGCTTTCCACCTAAGCATGCCATAAGGATTTCAGATAAGGGCATATCCTCAAACTCCATAAATCATTGCAAAAACAAAATACAGGGCTTATCACCAAACTTTGCCACCCGTGCATATATATAGTTGTCATTAATAATCTTAACCAGCTCAGGGAGGTATTTCACAATTAATATTCACCATTATCCNCCGTATTGTCGGATTTTCGACACTTCCCTGTCGCATGTACGACACTATGATTTTTTTTAAGCGTCGGTGAATTTTCGTCGGTTATCTGACATCTTTCCAATCCGTCGGTTAAACGACATCTCAGTTTACCGTCGGTTAAGCGACGGTTGAGAATTTTTTTTTTTTTAAACTACACTTACAGACCATCTTTGTCGTCGCTTAACCAAAGAAAACCGTCGCTTAAGCGACAGGTATTGAATTTTTTTACAAAAAAAAAATACCTACAGGTCGTCGCTTAACCGACGGCTATAAGTGTTTAAAAAAAAAAAATACAAATGCTTTTCAGAATTGTGAAATACCATCTGAAATGTAAGGAGTAATGGAGTTGGATTTGGCATAGGTGGAGCATGCTGCTGCACTACCTGTTGCTCCATCTCCATTTTTTGGCATGGGTGTAGTTCTTCCTTCTGATCCGATTGGAATGATGCATCCATTTAGCATGCATCAACAAGGCATTCCACAAAACATACCACCATCTGGTGTCCAGGTTCC
>LPNX010127162.1:120425-182129 GCA_001517045.1 Pseudotsuga menziesii
CATTTCATCACCAAAATTGCAATTTTCCAATGTTGGAGTGGCAATAAAAAAAAACTAACATAAATGACTAGTTCATATTCTTCTAGTTAGTCATTTTTTATGCCGTGACTAAATTAGTCGTTTATGTTAGTCATTTTTAACTTTGTCATTTATTATCTAGTCATGTTTGTTAACTGGTGACTAAATTAGTCATTAATTTTAGTCGTTTATAGTTGGGTCAATCAAAATTGCTCATATTTAGTAGTAAATCACTTAAAAAACCTGTGGTGACTAGAATTTTTAGTCACGTAGTAGCTAATTCCTCATTTTGTACTAGTGAAAGGCTGAAGCAAACCAGCTGGGTGTTGATGTTCAATTTTCAACTGTTGACATTCAAAACACCTAGCAATATATTCTGCTACTTTAGTTTTCATATTTGGCCAGAAATACTCTTTTCTTAACATGGTTATAGTCTGTTAATAACCTGGATGACCTGAATATGGTGTTTTATGAATTTCATCCAGAATTAACAGCTTAACTTTAGGTACATTAGGTACATACATCCTATCTTTATACAGTAAAAATTATTTTTCATTTAAACTGTAACCCTTAATTAAGTTTTCTGTTGGATTTTCTTTAGCTTTAGCTTGCAAATTCTGGTAAATTTCATCTTGTTCTATTCCTTCTTTAAGTTGTTCATCTAAATCTGAAACATAGGTGCTGATAGCTGCTGCAAAATTCAGCCTTGCATTTCTACTTAATGCATCAGCAACTTTTTTTTCTTTACCTTTTATATGCTGAATTTCAAAATCATACTCGCTTAAGAAAGCTAACCACCTAGCTTGTCTAGCATTTAAATTTGGCTGATCTAAAAGATACTTCAATCCTTTATTGTCAGTCATTAAAACAAATTTTCTGCCAATTAGGTGATGTCGCCACATCTTTAAGGCGTGTATTACAGCTGCTAATTCCAGATCATATGTTGCATAATTCTTTTCATGAACTTTTAACTTTCTAGACTCATAGGCAATAACATGCCCTTCTTGAGTCAGAACACCACCTAAGCCATCATTACAGGTTTCAGTGCACACTACAAATTCTTTATTAGGATCTGTTATTCTTAAAATAGGTGTGCTGGTTAATAAAGTTTTTAACTTTTTAAAGCTTTCTTCACATTTCTGATTCCAGTCGACCTTCTTTCGTTTCTTTTGCAAGGAAGTTATTGGATTTGCTATCCTCGAAAAACCTTCAATGAACCTCCGGTAGTAATCGGTAATGCCCATGAAAGATCGAACATCCGTCACATCCTTAGGAACCGACCAATCTTCGATTGCCCTTATCTTTCTAGGATCTATGGAAATTTCTTCCTTGGTCACCACATGACCTAAATACTGAATCTTATCCTTGAAGAAATCACATTTACTAAACTTTGCGAAGAGTTGATGTTCTCGCAACTCTTGCAAAACAATTTTTAGATTTCTTTATGTTCTTCTTCAGTTTTTGAATAGATTAAAATGTTGTCGATAAACACGACCACAAACTTATCTAAATACTTATGCATCATGTTGTTCATTAAACACATGAAGACAGCCGGGGCATTGGTAAGCCCGAATGGCATTATGACAAATTTGTAATGACCATATCTGGTTCTAAAAGCTATCTTAAATATGTCTTCATCTTTAATCCTCACTTGATGATATCCAGACCTTAAATATACTTTCAAAAACACCGTGGCTCCACATAGTTGATCAAACAGATCATCTATGCAGGGCAACGGATATATATTTTTGATGGTCATCTTGTTTAATTGACGATAATCTATGCAAAGCCACGTAGTTCTGTCCTTCTTCTTGACGAAGATGACAGGTGCCCCCCAGGGAGACACACTTGGTCGAATATACTTTTTATCAATTAATTCTTTTAATTGAGATTTTAATTCATTAAGTTCCAATATGTTCATTCGATACAGGGCCTTTGAGCTAGGTACTGCACCCAGTACCAGCTCAATGGTGAAATCCAATTCCCTTTTTGGAGGTAATCCCAAAATCTCTTCTGGGAATACATCAACATATTCTCTTAAGACTGGTATGTCTTCCACTTTTAACTTATCTTTTTTAATTAAACTTTCTTCATCAGTTATTATTACTGCATAAGCTTTACATCCCTTTCTAACATCTCTTTTAAGTCGTAAAGCAGCAATCTGCCTTACAGTAGTTTTTCTAGAAATTCCTTTAACACTTACTGGTTTTTTGTCACTGTTTAAACATGTGAAGGTTTTATCATAACAATTTAGAATTACTCTATGTTGTTCTAACCAGTCCATACCAATCAACAAATCATAAGAACCAAGAGGCAAAACATTAAGTTTAACAACAGTTTCCAATTTATCCATAACTATTGCACATTCTTTAACAAAACAAATTGCTTTTCTTTTAGCACCAGTGGCTAACTGAATGAACCAAGAATTCTCAAATTTTTCAACAGATAATTTACATTTTTCTACGATTTGAGGTGCAATATAACTAAGATTAGCTCATGGGTCAATCAAAATAGTTAAAGGGGTCTAATTTATCACACCTTCTACTTCCACCATGGAAGTCTGATATTCAACTTGTCGATTCTCCAAAGCTGCGTTGATTCTAGGCATGCTCCTTTCTAGCTCCCCAACGATCATCTCCTCTTGTATGGTATGAATATTGCTAACAATCTTCTTTCGGTTTGGACATACTGAAGCATAGTGTGGGCCATTACACTCCCAACACTTGACAGGCTCTTTGCGCTCAAAGTTCTTGGTAAAATTTCCCTGATTATTTGCAAATTCCTTACTTTTAGGATTATTCTAATTGTTGGGTGTATTGCTCTTGTTTCCCTGGAAATTCTTGTTATTAGAATAATTTTTGGCCTTATTGTTTTTGAAAATTTTGTTAGGCACAAAATCTTTCTTCTTTTGTTCAAACTGATTATTATTTTTCTTAGCTTTCCAGTTGGCCAAGCCCTCTTTCTTCTGATTCTGCTCAAAACAGAAGTTATCTTTTCTCATAGGTTCCTCCAAGGTCTTTAGGTTATCATATTCAATTCTATCTTTAATATGATAAGGTAGACAGCTAAGGAATCGTTGTACCTTTGGTTTCTCATCTACAAGGTATAGTACATACCTAAGTAGACTTAAGAACTTGTTGTTCAGATCCTTTATTGTCATTGATCCTAACTTCAGCTCATAAAACTCTTTGGCTCTCTCCTCATAATATTGCTCAGACAGGAATTTCATTTTGAGATACCTCTTAAAGGTACTCCAGTTAACATCTTTCTCTTTTATGCCCTTAACTCTTTTCAAGTCCTGCCACCAAATGTCAGCCTTTCCTGAGAGGTTATATATAGTCATTCTATCCTTTAATTGGTTAGAATAATTATATATTTGGAAGTACTTCTTCATCCCAGATAACCAGGATTCAGCTTCCTCCCCCTTCTCAGTCTCTCCATTAAAGGTTGGTGGTTTTATCTTTTTGAATTTCCTGAAAATTTCCTCATAAGGTTTGTATTTCCTCTTTTTAGTGTACAAATTATCATCACTACTATCACTAGTAGTATGATAGTTTCGTTGTTCACCAAACACTTCAGAAGACGAACTACTTTCAGTTTTAGTATGTTTCATCTTTTTAGATTTACATTGATGACTGGCATCTTCTGATTCTGATCTTCTACCCCTACCCTCAGTTTGAAGCTTTTCTGTTAGGATCTAATTCAGCTCTTCTTGATCCCTCAGAATCCTTTTATTTTCTCACTTTACAGACTCCATTTCAGTTTTTAAGTCTTTTACAGTTTGTAACAATTCTAAGGAATTGGTAGTTAAGTCCTCTGGTATAGGATCTCTTGGTAAATTTCCTGTTTCAGTAGCTGGAGATTCTTCCTCTGCATATTCTTCCATCCTTTCCATACCTGCCTGTTAAACTTCAGAAAACAATTCTCTGTTGAATAACATTTAAAATAAAATATGTTAGCATAATAATTTAATTTACTATTTTATGAAAGCTAGTTGGGCTTCATCAAGGCCTAGTGTTTGAACCTTGCGCTCTGATACCACATGTCAAAACCCCAAATTTTCACAAAAATTTAAAATTTTGAGATAACAACAAATGCTAAAACTTGCAGTTTACTAACAGCTAAAGGTTAGCAATAAAAGAAACAGTCAAGTGATTAGTATTACAAAATCTCAATTATGTTAACTCAGTAGTTCTCTTTTGTAACAAGAATAAGGTTTACTTGCGCATTGTTTTATTTCAGTTTACTAATGAGTTTCTTCATGTCAAGTAGGTGGAATCTAACTTTTGAATCTGGGGCTTACTTAGCATTTATGCTAACGCAGAAGATTACTTGTTCTTACAGGTTTACAGGTATGATCGAATGAGTAACGATTACAAATTCATAAAGTATCCAACAGTGTTTTATTTGGAATTATAAAGCTTAGTAATTAAGCTGCTAAATTCCAAACAATTTTCGTGAGGTAAAACTATTTGGCTTCATTCAGTTTTTCTTGTAACAAAGTTTAGATGTACGTAGCGACAGTAAGATATGTTTTGCGGCTCTAAAAATTGTAATCTCAGTTGCAAAGTGACTTCTACTTTAGTCTGCATAACTTGCAATGTTATAATGATTGCTTTGTTAGTATGTATACATTAACATATTATCTTATCTGTGTAACAACTGTTCGGCATTTATTTTCTGTGAGGAAACTTACAGCCTTTAACCTTCTTGACAATATAAGTTTGATTTGTGCAAACCATAATGCCTTCTCACATGATATCATTGTTTGCCTATACTTTAACTTCATGTTGAACCATGTGGTTCTAATAATTCTAGACTCAAGTAGGATCATTCCTATTCAATTTCTTATTTTTCTATAATACTCCTCTTCTATTAAGTTACTGTCTACAAACAGTTTTACTGAGATTGATGCTTTCGAAAAAGGTCGACTTTCTAGTTATTTTGTATAATTCTATAACAATTTTACTAACCAATAGACATTGTGAATCATTAGTAAATACCAAGTTGAGCCACAACCAAAATCTATCAAAGTTTCGTCGCTCTGTACTATGTAAAAGAAATTCATAAAAGTGTTCTTACAATAGACTTTGCTAACTTCATGAATTTGCTACCATTTGATTTATTAGTTCCTATATGACTTTTAGACATGCATAATCTATTTTGTTTATTAGATATTCAAGTCTCTAATTAGTCCAAGGTCATAAACAAGTTTTAAAATAAAGTTCATGATTCTACATAATACTACGTTATGCCATTTTATAAATGTTACAACTTGAAATGTCGTTTGACAAGAGATTATCCATGTATAGTCTATAATGTTCTACATAAGAAAACTCTAGTTGTTTGGTGGTTATAAACCTTTAGCTTAAGCTCTCCCATATAACATATGACCTCTATCCATTTCAAGGTCAACGTTTAAAGAAAAGAATTACTAACATTCAAATTGTATTAGTGATGTTACAATATAATAGGCATATGCTTAATGATGAAATAAGTTTCTACACATGAACGAATTTGGGCATTAACCAAAGTTTAAAGGTGACACTTCTTTGCTAGGTCAACGTAAATCATAACGTTGATATTCTAACCTTGAACTAGCATATGATGAGCGGTGTAATCGATTTTCAAGGCAATAATTTAGTTTATGATATAGTTTACACATCGTTTCAATGATTAAATAATTGGTTATTATTGTATGCAAGCGACTATAGAAAATTATCCACTGCATGGTTTAATTTAATGTGACCACGTGGTCTTCTCCTGGCCAAGCGTGGAAGATATAAGAACCATCATAACCCTAACCCTTTTCATTTCTCCTCCGCAGTTCATGCTGGCCCTTGAGGTTGCTCTGCTTCGCTTTCATGGCGGTCGTAAGCTCTCCTTCATTACAGTTGTCTCGAGTCCTAGATTAGTGTCGAGCACCCTAAATGCAGATAAATTATTATCAACACACAGAGCATACGAGATTTATTGTCAACCCAGGAAAGTCTTTTATTTCAAAGGATAGATGCACAATTTATTCTTAAACAGCAGATCATTGTAATTAAACACTTTACCCTTAACAACCATGTTCATCCCTCAGAACCTGTGTAATCCCACCAACCTTCTAAACACTACAAATTCAATTGCTTCCTACCATATATCAACAGGAAATGAAATCAGATTCAAATGACAATTGCAGACAGAAAGGAAATCCTATTCATATCCCAAAATAAATGCTTTGCCTACTCGATCTAACCACTCTTGAAATCCATAAACATAAACGGAACATAATCTAGAAATTCAATTGCAGCAAATCAAGTTCAGCTACTCTAAAGAATTGAATTGCAGAAATGAAAGTTAACAACTGTAACAGTAAAATAGTTGTAGGGATTCATGGGATGACAATCTGAAACCGTGAGATGAATAAAGCTGTGTACAGCTATTGAATGAATTGCATAAAGGAAACTTCCTACTCAGTCGACTGTTAATCTATAGCAATCACCAATCTCAGGAAAATGTAATACTGCAAATTCACACATGCCACTGCTGCGCACACAAGCAATATAATCAACAGAACATCACACGATAATAAATTCAAAGATCCTACTTTAACTCAGCAATCTCTGCGGAAGGTGGGCCCAGCCTTCACAGAGACGCTGGATGAACAATGTACAGCTCCCTTAAATCAGCGGTAACTCTTTGTATTAAAAAGAAAAATGAATACAGATTACTTCCACTGTCAATACAAGAATGAATTATCTATTTTCCAACCCCCTGGGTCGAGGCAGCCTCTCATTTTTATACATACGGACCATAACAGCCGATCCTATTACAAAGGGCAGCCATGAAGATCTCTGATCTTCAGGCGCCCTGAATAACACGGGTTGTTACAAAACGTGGCGTGGTGCAAATATAGAAAATGAGAAAGAGCTGTAAGATGGCCCAGAAGTGGCGATCTTCCCAGATCGCCATAATATTCGAACAGCTATACTAAAGATCCCCCAATCGTAGCACATTCTGTTACAGCTACTTTGTATGGCTCTGTCTGGAGGGTTGCATAGGAACCACGTGCCTTAATTGATGATTGAAGGATTGAGGGTCTCCTTGAATCACAAACACCCCTTGTTTCAAGACTTGTTCAGCTCCACTTTCCTGCAGTCAACTCATCTTGCGCTATCTTCATAAATCACAGCGTATTAGCACAATTTTGAGAGATAAACAACCTTAATTGTCACAATCATAAGCATTAATAGGATAAAACAATAATCAGTCTTACCTTGGAAATTTAGGGCATAGAGTGAGGAAAATAGGTCTGATTAGCATGCTGAACTGTGTAAAACAAGGGAAGAAAAGGTGATTAAGGATGGTTAAAAAGGGACCAATTGTGGACTCAACATCTCCCCCCAACTACCCTGTTGCATGTCCTCATGCAACAATCTCCATCATTCGGAATCTGAGTCCTTGCTTGAGCTCTGTTCATGGAGGGAAGAAAAATTGTAGGGAAACTCAGGCTCCTGATTTGTCTTTAGAAAACCCCTGTGAATAACCCAGTACTGCCAACATCTCTGCTCCTCTGCTCTAGTCAAGGAAAAATCCATGTGATATGGTTTTGTTGGCCACCAAATAAGAGGAAATTTAAACTTTAAACCCAGCCAGTTAACTCCACATTCCTTCATACTCCCTACATAACCCTTGACTCTAGAGAGTGCATGTTTAAAATTTTTAAAGCAATAGGGGTCCCTGTTTCTAAGTGCAGAGGAGGCAACCTGCCATCTGTGCTTGCTGCCCTCTAATGCAACCTGCTGCTGCCTGGAAATGGATTTGGTACAAGTGGAGATTACCTCTTCCTGCAAGTTCATGATATGTTGTGCCTGGGAAGGGCTGGAAAGAAAACTTCTGTACTGTGCCAAAAGAATGCCAGGATTCTGGGGCTCACTACAAATCCATAAATTAGTATGAGCTTCATTGTGGGAAAAGGTCTGAAAAGACCTTTCCCACTGAACATGGTTGCTCACAAAAGAGGCAAAGGCTCTTAGCTGAACATCCCCTGCAAATGGAACAGGATTCAAGTGGCGATCCAAGGGGAAAGCCATCTCGTGCAAGTATAATTCACATAGTAAGTTCTGCTCCTCAAAATTACTTCTAAAGAATGTCTCCAAAAAATTTTCTGAGGTTGTGATTTCAAACGACCTCCCCTCCTGCACAGCCTTTAATTTAAACCAGGCAAACTGCTCGAAGAGAAATACTGGATAAGAGGAGGAGGGATTCCTGGTGCCCATGAGTTCTCGAGATAGGGTATACATCTGTTCCTTATCCTTCTTCATGGATTGAAACTTTTTCAATTCCTTTATCTGGTTCTGCAGCTCTTCTATCTAAACTCTGTGGGCCATACGTTCTTCAGCCCCCTGCTCTTCCAGTGCTCTAATAATTCTTTTATGCTCACTCAAAGCAATCATCTTTTTCTGGTTTTCTTCCACCTGACTTTTCCAACTGACCACTTCCATCCTCAGGGCTGAGACTTCTGCTGTGAGGTTTAAAATCTCCTTTTTATAATTCTCTTCCTGCTTTGAATCCAAATCAATAAAATTTTTGATAGGGAGAAGTACTGGTTCTTGTAGGACAGTGTTCTCCAGCACTTCTGGGTTTTCCATGAGTGTTGCTGGTTCTTGTGTGGCAGCAACATCCCCTGGATTACCTTCCACAGCTGTATTCATGGCTTGTTGGGGCACTGGTTCTTGTGTGACAGTGTCTTCCCCCTGATCAACCTGCATTTCTGAATCTTCTTCTTGTGTTGCTGGTTCTTGTGAAACAGAAACATTCCCTGGATTCTCTTCCTGTACTTCTGAATTCAATTCTTGGGCTGCTGGTTCTTGTGTAACAACAACACCCCCTGGATTCTCTTTAGCAGCTACATTTATTTCCTTTGGAGACACTGGTTCTTGTGTAACAGTGTCTTCCTCCTGCATTTCTAAATTCAATGTTTGTGTTGCTGGTTCTTGTGTAACAGCAACATCTTTGTTCTCCTGCCCTTGAGATTGGATATCTTCCCCATCGTACAGATCTTCCCCAAGGATCTCAGTGTCACCTGAGGCTATTGTCTATTCGTCCTCGCTCCACTGTGTATCGGGTATGATATCCATCCCCGGGTCATCTTCTAATTGAAATCCAGGAATCCCTGCTGCAATTTCCAAGGATGTTGGTTCTTGTGTTACAACATCCTGAATTACCTCCTCATCCTCCTATGGTTGCAATTCTTCTCTAATACCTGTATCATGGGAACATTCCGGAATCGCCATGCAAGGCTTTTCATTAGGTTCCAGAGTGTCCTCCATCCCAGATTCTTCTCCCCCATATTCTGCCAATTGGACAAGTATATTCAGGGTTGTTGGTTCTTGTGTAACAGACCCCTGTTTTAGTTCATTAGTGTCCTGCCCTTGTGGCTCAGCTTCTATCATCTCTATATCGTGGGAGCATTCTGAGTTCACAGTGCCATCCTTATCTCCATCATCATTCCTGATTTCATCCTTTTTCTCCTCTGTCACAGGATTGGTAGCAGCTTCAGCAAGGGTGGTCAAAGATGTTGGTTCTTGTGTGGCAGCATCTTCTTTTTCTGCAGGTCTTCCATCGTGGCCTGGGACTGCTATGCTGTACAGGTGCGAAGGATGATCTTATGACCTGCCTCCTTGAAGATTTCCCCACAGGCAGGACAAACCACTCGCTCATCTTCCTTTCCAGGCTCGGTAGAGTTTGATTCCTCCATCTGTTCTGCAGCTTCAACCAATGTATACATTTTCCTCTCACCTTGTTTTCTGCAGGTTTCCTTCCATGTCTCCAATTCCCTTCGAAGTACTTGGAATTCTTCTTTTAATAGTGTGTTTTCTTCTAGAAGTCCTTCTATGTTGGGTTCTTCCTCGACTGCCTTTTGTGGAGCATCCATCGACCTTGGTACAAGGATTGGGAACTCAACCTGTGCCTCTAGAGTTGTCCATCTTCTTTTGACTGCCTCTGTTGCCTCATCTGATTTAGTTCTTTTCCTTCTAACTGGTAAGGTTATATTGAATTCCTTAATTGATCTCTTTCTTCTCCTTTGAGATGTTTTCTTTTGTTGCCCTAGGATGTCGGAATTCACAGCTGAGGTCGAGGGGATGTTTTCTTGCTCCTCAGGCTGTTCCTCCTCAATTATAGTTCCTCCTCCCCACTCAGGTGAGGAATCAATAGTTACCAGTTCAGTATTTTCTTCGCTTGCCCTGGCTCTGCCACCTTCAGGTTCAATTGTCGAAGCATTTGATGCTGCTCCAATTTCACCTTCTGGTGTCTGAGCTGCCCTATTGTCTGTGTTTTCCACAAGATTTTTATCAACACCTTCCCCCTAATCTGCTTATGTTCCCTGTTGTTCTAGTTCTGGTGCAATAGCATCCCCCCCCCCCCAACTATATTGGAGGGACTCCGGTCCTCCTGATGTTGAAGCTGTGCCTGGTCTATTGGGACACCCGGCAGAGGAACAGGTTCCTGAGTGCGGGCTGTGAATTGATCCCAGGTGATATTGTGCCAGGCCAGGGTTATTAAAATGATTAATTTTATAAGACCATGGTGGGTTAGGGAAACATGTGGATGTTTAGTAGTTTGGACAAACGTCGCCATATGGCGCAGGTCATGGAATAGATAGTATGGAATATTCAATAAAATGCCATGGCGGAGATGGGAAAGCAAAGGTAGCTCAGAATTATAAACAGTTTGGTACCTACCTTCGCAAGTGATGTACTTCTTGAGAAAGACAGCAACCTGATCCCATGGTCGCGGCAGTGAGTGCAGTGCAATTCCTCTTTTTGATGATTGAACTTGCTCCCCCTCTCATAAAAATGATTCCCGTACAATCGTCGTGGGGACTCGTCGTTCAAACCATGCCTTTCCCACCTGTGGAAGAGCAGTAACCTCGGATATAATGGCTTTGGAGAATTCTATCCGTAGCCCCCATACCTCAGAATGAGTGTCCTTGAGATGTAAAGCTTATTGAAACGCTGCTTCTCGGTTAAATCCATCCAGTCACTCGAAAAATTCAATCCAGCCAGCGGCTTGAAAGATGGCAAAAATCGTAGGATTGTTTCAGAGTTCTTGTGTATTCAAAGATTCATGACGAGCTGGAAGCCCCATGGTTCTGGCTGCAAAGCTACAGGGTCCAAGAATGGAGTTCGCAGAGCAGAGGATGCACAGATTGCTGAACAGAGATGTTGAGAAAAGAAAATGGCAAATTTGGAAAGTTCAGTACAAAAGGAGGTTCGAAATTTTTATGCCAAATTGGGGAAGGTGGCGGTTATGAGGTTTTACGTCGCACGAGGGAAGAGATTAATTGAGCCATAATGATAATATGTATAAAGGCATGATTGATATTATTAAATCGAATCAACACTTAATCACGTGAAAATCAAAGCCATACCTCATGTGACTGTGCGTCGGATAGCCTGCGGAAAATAATGGAATGTGTGAGTGCTGACGCTGCAAAGCCGAGCTCATGCACAGTCATTAAGTTGATCATAATGACGCGGATAACACCATAATTCCGTCTGCCAATGAAACAAAAACCATCGCGTCGCCGGGGTCGGAATGATGCTAAGTTGGCCAGCATGAGTGGGATAAATCAGGGCCATAGCTGGTAGTGGAAGCAATTTTCTTTCGTTAATTCAGGAGTTACCACTGCAGAGTGCAAGAAAATAGTCTCTACTGCTGGAAATGTCCGCCAAAGAGAGCGGAAGTGCAGTTGCCGAGAATGAGATTGCGGCCAACTAAAAAGATGTTGCAGCCGCCCAAGGTGGTTCACGGTGTCAGGAAAAGATTGGCGGAAACAGGAACAATCACGGCTGCAGAAGAAAAAGTTTGACGGTCCTCGAAAAATATGTTAAAGCCACCGGCAAATATGGTTCACAGCTGCAGGAAAAAGGATTGCGGGTCATCGGGAAAGGATTACGGCTGTCGGAAAATATGTTGCAGCCGCCGGCAAATGTGGGTCACGGCTGCCGGGAAATTATGCTCAGTTGCCGGAAAATTATGTTCAGCCACCGGGAAATTATGTTCAGCTGCCGGGAAATGTGGGTCACGACTGCCGCGAAATTATGTTCAGCCGCCGGGAAATTTTATTTTGGGGAAGAAAGAAAAATACGATGCAGGGAAGCAGAGGAAGACGACGCCGGTTCGACAGGCCCAATCTGGTCATTCGCCTGGTATTGCCCTGCAAAATTTTTTATTGAAAAATAACAACAACCGAAACGATCAAATGCAGAAGGAAAATAAAGAATTATACGCTACAGTAGGAAATTTTTTTATATTTATGTACAGCGATTCAAAGTGTGATTTACAGTTCAAGGATTGGCAGAGGCAGAGAGAAGCTCCTGCCCTGGTGTCAGCTGATACTCTGGATCGACGACGATTTGCGAAATGAATGCGTCTTTCGAAATAGGCTTGCGATACAGTCGCAGTCTGTGGCCATTAGCAAGTAATGGTAGGCGATTGTCATCAATGGTCACCAGACGGACAGTGCCGTTGTCAAAGACCCTGTCAACCAAATATGGACCTAGCCACCTTGTATGCAATTTGCCTTTAAAATATTTTTTGAATCTGGAGTCATAGAGTAACGCCCAGTCTCCCTCACTGAATACTTTCTTTTTAATAAATCAGTCATGCCAATTAGATCTTTGTTGCTGAAGCAACAAAGTCTGGTCCACTGTAGCTAACCGCTTCTCGTACAATTCATTTAATTGATTCAATCTTCGCTTCTGTTACATCCAGATTCATCTCGGCGGCTGTCTTCAGGGTTTTAATCTCAAACTCAATTGGAAAGATGGCACTCTTTCCATACACTAGATCATATGGGGAGAAACCTGTGGTGCTACGCCAAGTCGTGCGATATGCCCACAATGCTTCCAGAAGCCTGTCAGCCCAATCCCTTCGATGGATCTTAACTATTTTAGTAAGGATGTTTTCAATAACCTTATTGGTACTTTCCACCTGACCATTGGCTTGGGGGTGGTAAGGCGAAGACACCCTGTGCTGCACATGATACTTCCGGAGTAAGGATTCAAATTGGTGTGACATGAATTGTAGCCCCCCATCGGTAACTACTTCTTTTGGTACCCCGAAGAGGGTAAAGATCTCACTGTACAGAAAATCAATCACTGCCTGATCATTAGCCTTGGCCAAAGCTACAGCCTCCACCCACTTGGTCATATAATCAGTACAAACCAGAATGTAGACCTTCTGTTTGGAAGGAGGACTGATAGGGCCAACGAAATCCAGTGCCCATCTCTCAAATGGTTCAACTACAAGTTGGGACTGTAGGGGCATCTGATCTGTTTTATTAGGTTGGCCCATCCTTTGGCAGCTGTCACAGGACTGAACATACCTTTTAGCATCCCCGAACAGAGTTGGCCAGTAGTAGCCCATCCGCAGTGCTTTATGCCCTGTTCTTTTATCTGCAAAGTGCCCTCCGCAAGGCTCCTCATGACAGGCTTTTAATATAGGAAAGATCTCATCTTCTCTTACACATCTCCTGATCTCAAGATCAAGCCCTGTGTAAAAGAGATGACCATTTAGCCAACAAAACCTGGCACTTCGCTGGATATTTTTCTTTTTTCTCGTTTTGACATATATGGCAGGAGCTTTCCTGCAACCAAATAATTAGTGACGTTTGCATACCATGGAGAATGAGCTAAAAGTGCGAATAGATGTTCATCTGGGAAAGAATCCTCAACAGGCAAACTGTCATCACTGTTAGTAAATCGGGATAAAAAGTCAGCAACAACATTTTCTTTCCTAGGTTATTATATAATGGTGATATCAAATTCTTGCAACAACAAAAGCCACCTGGTTACTCTGGAATTGGTAACAGGTTTATTCATTAAATATTTAATGGCCGAGTGGTTGGTGTGCACAAATGTAGGATACCCGGTGATATAATGTCGAAATTTATTGATAGAGTAAACAATAGTTAGGAACTCTTTTTCAGTAACAGTATAATTAAGCTCAGTAGGGGCTAGGTTTTTACTAACATAGTAGATGGCATAAGGCACTTGGCCATCCTGCTGTCCTAAAACTGCTCCAATGGCAGTGTCAGAGGCGTCTGAAGAAATATGGAAGGGCAGGGTCCAATTAGGTCCCCTTAGGATGGGGGCTGTGGACAGCTTCTCTTTAAGCACATCAAATGCTGTCTGGCATGCTGTATTCCACACAAACTGTTCATTCCTTTGTTAACAGAGAGAACAAGGGGGAGGCCAGTTTGGAGAAATTTTCTATAAACCTTCGATAATATCCAGCATGTCCCAGAAAGCTTCTTACCTCTTTCTGAGTTGAAGGGGTAGGTATATTCTTTATCACTTTGATTTTTGAAGGGTCTACCTGAATGCCATTGGTAGAGATAAAATGCCCTAATACCACCCCCTCACTCATCATCATATGGCACTTTTCAATGCTTAATGAGACCTAAATCTGTTCACAACGAATTAAAACCTTCTTTAAATTCTCCAGTGCTTCGTCAAAGTCCCTGCCATAAGGAGTAAAATCATCCATGAAGATTTCCATACTATCATTGACTAATTCAGAGAATATGCCAATCACAGCTCTTTGGAACGTTGCTGGTGCATTACATAATCCAAAGGGAAGCACTCTATAGGAAAACGTTCCCCAGGGGCAGGTGAAGGTGGTTTTATCCTGATCCTCAGGAGCAATCTGGATTTGGTTGTACCCACTAAAGTTATCTAGGAAGGAGAAGAACTTATTCCTCGACAGGGTATCAAGTACTTGGTCAATGAAGGGCAAAGGGAAATGATCCTTTTGAGTTGCTTTGTTCAATTCCCTGTAATCAACACAGACCCTCCATTTCCCATTTTTCTTAGGTACAATTATGAGTGGAGAGACCCACTCACTATCTGAAATAGGATATATAAATACTGCTTCCAAAAGTTTCTGGATTTCCTCCTTCACTATATCCCTCAGCTTAGGATTCATGCGTCGTTGGGGTTGACACACAGGCCGGGAGTCACTTTTAATATAAATGTGATGAGTACACAGACTAGAGGGAATACCCCTCATCTCTGTATATTCCCAGGAAAATGCCCCCTTGTGTTCTTTCAAGAGGCTGATCAGGCATTTCTATTCCTCTAAGGAGAGACTAGGATTGATATTCAAAGTTCTTCCAGGCTCTACCTCAATAGGAATACTCTCTGAATTTTTCACAACTGGGATTATGTTTGTGTCACCAACTAAGGCTTCTTCCATAAGATTTTCTTGTTCTTCCTTGCCCAGGGTGGTGTTCAGAATTTGATAAACCTCTCTATTCACTGAAGCGGGTTCACTAATGAAATTGCTAATAGTGTCATCTTCTGTTTCATTTTTAAAACTTAAGGCCTTCCCTATAGTTAATAGTGGCTGAACATCCTCCTCCTCCTCCTGCTCTATCCAAAGGGATGTTTAAGCCTCTATACTTGGCCGAGCTGGAGGATAAAGGGTGAGATTTTTAGTATCCATACCATCAAATATAGTCATGGACCCTGATTGACAGCTGATGCAAGCATCAGCTGTGGCCAACCAAGGTCTCCCCAGGATCAATGGGTGTCCCCCTAGCTGTGATTTTGGTTGTAATACCAAAAAGTCAGCTGGGTACTCCCATGAATCTACTGAGATGACAAGGTCATCCAGAATCCCTTCGGGTCTGATGGTGGATCTGTCTGCTAATTCCAAAATAGTAGGGGTCGGTTTGAGCTTAGTGAGCCCAAGCTTCTTTACAGTCTCTATTGTGATAACGTTGATTGCTGCTCCTAGATCCACTAGCATGTTGGGTATCTGTGTCTGTCCTATCTGTACAGTAACGGTAGGATTGCCAGGGTCATCATATTTAGTCACAGGGGATTTTCCTGTCATCAAGGCAGATAAGTTCCCTATGACGTGGACCATGGGAGGATCCCTGGGTTTCCTTCCTGCTTTCTTAGTGCACAGGTCCCGAATTGTTCTAGCGTAAATAGGCACATCTTGAAGATCTTGAAGAAGGGGAATTTTGACATAAAGGTTCCTTAACTCTCCAAGGAGGTTAAACTGAGATTGCCCCCCCGTTCTTGGTAGCATTAGTCTTTCGGGGTATGGTGGTTGCTTTATCAACTGGGAAGGCTGTGTATTGTCAAATTTATCATTGGATGTTTCAGCCACCCCTTTATCGTCAGATGTTTCAGCCGTCCCTTCTAAGGGATGCTTAGCATCTTCAATGATAGGATCTGTGTCAAATGGATGCTGTGAATTCCCTGTTTCTTTATGCCCAGAGGGTGAAACGTCCTCTGTAATTACGGGTTCTACAATTTTCCCAGATCGCAAATGAATTTCGTTGCAGGGTACAGGGGAAAGAGAGTAAGCAGGCATATTGACAGTCTCCAATTGATGGACTGCTTTATTATTCGGGTTGGGGTTAGGTTGGGCAGGCAACCGAGGTCGGAATGGTATATTCTGGACATAATTATATAGCAGCTGCAGTTGCTGAGGTGGGTATTGAGGATATGGAGGAAGTTGAGGGAATTGGGGAAACTGAGGAGAATATGGTGACTGTTGAGGTGGAGGTGGTTGAGGAAACTGGTTCCCAGGATGGAAATTCCTCCATCCAAGAGACCACGACGTGGGTTGATGTGGTGGCTGTGTCCAAGGACTCCATGAGTTATAGTTTTGCATTTCCGGTTGGGAAGAGTTCCATTGAGTATAATTTGAAGGGAATTGTGTATTCACATTTTGCATGTTATTGTTCCAATTTCCCATATTATTCAAAAATGGAAACGAGTTTGAAGGCATACCTTGATTTCGAGGCTGCCACGGTTTCTTCTGTGCAATAAAGTAGGCTGCTTCCACATCCGGATTCGATGCCTGCAGAACGGCCTTTACTTGAGGAAGTGAGGGACATTCTTTCATATCATGGTTCAGCTCACACAGCTGACATACATTTACTTTTTCAAGCGGGCATTCTCTCACCGGATGATTCTTTCTACATCGGGGGCATAACACACCTAATGTGAGATCCTCCATTGCTTGTTTTTGTTTTGCCTTCAGGACATCGATCTTCGAGGAGATAGAGCTCATCATTTCTGTTTTAAAATTTTCAAGGAGATTGCCTATCTCTGCACGGGTGGCACCTCCATTAGATTATTTCTGAGTTCTGTCGAAAACGTCACGTTCTAGCTTATCTCGTTTGTCCCACTTATTGTTCCTAGAAGACCCCCTGGAGTATCTCTTGCATAGTTCCACAATTTTTTCAAAAGGTTCTTTGGAGATATCTCCCTTACCAAGAAGATTTAACATATCTAAACAATCATCCCTGATCCCATGGAGCAAGATTATCTTGAGTACATCCAGCCCCATGTTCGTCTGCCCAGCTCTCTGCACATTGTACAACAGTCTTTCCACAAAATCCTCCAAACTTTCATCCTCCTTCTGCACCATTTTAAATAATTCCTCTCTCTTGTCCTTGGTATTACAATATTCCTGATATTTCTCCAGGAACACTTGTTTCATTGTATCCCAATTAGCAACGGTTCCTCCTCCAAGGCTCATAAACCAGCGTAATACATTGTCCTTCAGGGTAGCAGGAATTTTTTTTATCTTTTGGGCATCGGTGATATAATCATAGCTGCGACAAAGAATATCAAATTCAGAAAGGAATTCATCTGGGTCCTCTGCCACCTTTCCATGGAAATGAGGTAACACCGATGGTGAGATATTCTTCATAGGAGCTGCCCCATTTGGTTGTTGAATCGGAAATTGTAGTGTAGCCACTGTTCCTTCTAGCAGGGAGCAATTTTCATGATGATGATTTTCTCCCATTACTTCCTCCTCATCGGCCCCATGTCTGTTACTCATCTCTTCTTCAGTTTTCTCCCCTTCGTTTCTTTCTGCGTTCTTTTCTTCGTCCTTCTCCTGTTCCTCTTTCTTTTCTTCGTTCCTCCACTGATCCAAGAACTTATGGTACTAATCCCACTCTTCCTTAGTTACAACCCTCCTGTTGATGTGATAATTCAGACCTCTATCCGCAGGTCCAGTTGTAACAGCTATGTCTTTATGAGCAGGGATGGCTGAGGAAGTCGCAGCTGCTCGTATGTTCTCCACCGTGGATCCCGGCGCTGGCACCCCAGGATCGACAGGGTTTCTTCTGATAGGAGTTTCCTGAAGACGAGCCTCAGTGGATGAATCAGTTCTGTCAACAAGATCGCCGATGAACGTCCTTCTGCCCAATGGTACTCCTCGACCGCGACCCGAGCCACCTGCACTGTTAGTATCTTGTGGGGTTTTGGGAGTTGGGAATTGATCGCGTTTTACCCTTCTCGTATTCATGCAACCCAAATCATTTCATCAAGGAGAATAAAAAGAAACTGATTAGAAAAATGCAATTAATGATAGTGTTTAATTTTTATCCTTCCCCGGCAACGGTGCCAAAATGTCGAGCACCCTAAATGCAGATAAATTATTATCAACACACAGAGCATACGAGATTTATTGTCAACCCAGGAAAGTCTTTTATTTCAAAGGATAGATGCACAATTTATGCTTAAACACCAGATCATTGTAATTAAACACTTTACCCTTAACAACCATGTTCATCCCTCAGAACCTGTGTAATCCCACCAACCTTCTAAACACTACAAATTCAATTGCTTCCTACCATCTATCAACAGGAAATGAAATCAGATTCAAATGACAATTACAGACAGAAAGGAAATCCTATTCATATCCCAGAATAAATGCTTTTCCTACTCGATCTAACCACTCTTGAAATCCATAAACATAAACGGAACGTAATCTAGAAATTCAATTGCAGCAAATCAAGTTCAGCTACTCTAAAGAATTGAATTGCAGAAATGAAAGTTAACAACTGTAACAGTAAAATAGTTGCAGGGATTCATGGGATGACAATCTGAAACCGTGAGATGAATAAAGCTGTGTACAGCTATTGAATGAATTGCATAAAGGAAACTTCCTACTCAGTTGACTGTTAATCTATAGCAATCACCAATCTCAGGAAAATGTAATATTGCAAATTCACACATGCCACTGCTGCGCACACAAGCAATATAATCAACAGAACATCACATGATAATAAATTCAGAGATCCTACTTTAACTCAGCAATCTCTGCGGAAGGCGGACCCAGCCTTCACACAGAGACGCTGGATGAACAATGTACAGCTCCCTTAAATCAGTGGTAACTCTTTGTATTAAAAAGAAAAATGAATACAAATTACTTCCACTGTCAATACAAGAATGAATTATCTATTTTCCAACCCCCTGGGTCGAGGCAACCTCTCATTTTTATACATACGGACCATAACAGCCGATCCTATTACAAAAGGCAGCCATGAAGATCTCTGATCTTCAGGCACCCTGAATAACACGGGTTGTTACAAAACGTGGCGTGGTGCAAATATAGAAAATGAGAAAGAGCTGTAAGCTGGCCCAGAAGTGGCGATCTTCCCAGATCGCCATAATATTCGAACAGCTATACTAAAGATCCCCCAATCGTAGCACATTCTATTACAGCTACTTTGTACGGCTCTTTCTAGAGGGTTGCATAGGAACCACGTGCCTTAATTGATGATTGAAGGATTGAGGGTCTCCTTGAATCACGAACGCCCCTTGTTTCAAGACTTGTTCATCTCCACTTTCCTGCAGTCAACTCATCTTACGCTATCTTCATAAATCACAACGTATTAGCACAATTTCGAGAGATAAACAGCCTTAATTGTCACAATCATAAGCATTAATAGGATAAAACAATAATCAGTCTTACCTTGGCAATTTAGGGCATAGAGTGAGGAAAACAGGTCTGATTAGCATGCTGAATAGTGTAAAACAAGGGAAGAAAAGGTGATTAAGGATGGTTAAAAAGGGACCAATTGTGGACTCAACAATTAGTGTTTCCTTTGCCTTTGGTATTTGGTTTTAAAGCCATTCTTAGTGGCTGTGAGTTCTCACTCTGCAAGCTTTGTTGAGTCTATCATTGCCCTTGGCTCGTTGTCTGCTCAAACTTCCTGTTGCCATCCTCGTGGATCACCGATGCATGAGGTTCATTCTTTACAGGATGTTGGGTTTATAACTACAAAGTTCATTGGTGACAACAATTCCATGAGACTGTTCGATGTTTCAAATCCACAGGTAAATTTTGTTTTTTTAGTGTTCATTTAATTAGCAGCAGGTGTTTTGCTATTACGATAGCATAAATAAATTTTAGGTTATCTAAATTTTGACTTTCGTATTTAAAACTTCTTGCAGGGGGCTCGTGACTATGTACATCCATGATGGAGGAAGTATCCAGACAGTCTTTGAATGTCGTGGCTCGTGGCTTAATACGGGTAAGCCCTGTGGTCAATATGTTGGTTTTTACCCTACTTGTATTAGGGTGGTCATTTGGAATAACCCGGAGTTGGGGAAGCTTTCCTAGACAAGCCATAAGATATGCGATCTCTTTTACAGGTCGTTTGTTGATTTTCCAAGTTTCAAACCCTCACTAGTCGATGGGTAAACTCAGTCTTAAACTGAGCAATGTAAATAGTTTTGTTTTGATGTTTATCTTTACGGCTTGTTTAAAATTTTAACAATAGTTCTCTTGTAAAGACAGTTTTGTCTTCAAGCTTGTCTCGATTTATCAAAATTCTTAACATCATGCTCTGTGTACTCCGGGTTTTTATCCTTCTCGACTGTAAGCAAAGTTTTGTGCTCTGTTTAAAGTACTCTGTAAAAGTTTATTATTAATGTTTTTACGACTGATACATACAGTCATAGTTTAGTTATAATTCTTGCTCTTTTTTGCTCAGAGTTACGAGCTAGGGTTTTTCCTGTGGAAACCCTCATTTTTAAAACAAATTGTTCTACTTAATTTTTTTAACAAATTCTATTACGTATTTAGTTTGACTGTTAACTAGTGTACAATGTACTGGGAAATTCTTGTTTATAATAATTGCCAATGTCTTTTTGTTTGTCCTTAAAGGACTGTAAGTAATTTATAATAACCTAGTTGTTTAATAGTTACATAATCCAATTAAGTTGGTTTATAACTTCAATGTATTGACATTTGTAATTGTAATATATGTAAGGGTTTCAACCCTATCATTTACTTTTATAGATACATCCTGTTTGTAAAATTAAAAGGAACAGTTCTTTTTGTAAGTGTACATTTTGTGTATGTTGTTCATTATTGTATTCTTGTTGTTTTTCCTGTTGGAATAGTAAAATGGAAATGATAGAATATCTTAAATATTATGAATAAGTTTGTTCTTAGTACTGTGATTATTCTTTACATTTCTTTACTTTGTAATAATAACTTAGTCTTAAATTACTATGATTAGTAATTAAACTATATATTTATTAGTTTATACCTTTATTGAATAAATATAAACAAATAGTTAGCTATAAATTTTGTACTGCATAAGCAAGAGGTTAATGAATAAAATACAAAGAAAATATATAAATATATAACATGACATAGTTTATCATCCTGTTTAAATAACAAAATAATGCACTGTATTAAATACATCTTATTTATTTGAGTAACTTATTACTATGATAAACCTGCTACTTGTAATGAGTTATCGCTATTTCTTTTCTAGCCTACTTACATCAACAAGCTGGTTAAACAGTAACAAGAATTAGATAGGTTATTGTTCTTTACTGAAAATAATCTACAAACAGAAATAAATTATTCTAATATTATGAAATATATAATACATCTATTCAATTCATTCTTCTATCATATTCTTCATCTATCTTTAAACACACTACCTGTGCTAGAGTACGGTCTGATTTATTCGAGACAGGGAAAAACACAGGTAGGATTATTTCATCAATTATAGATTCAATATTCAAATAACTAAAGGGTTACTAGCTCTATTAGTTCACTACAAAACATGTAAATCATTCCTTATTCATTCATTCTCAGATATAACTTTTTAACACATCAAATAAAAGACTGTAGAACCTGTTTAAAGCTGGATGAAAACAATGTTGGGAGGCCATTCCTCCCTACCAACTCCTGGAGAGCGCTCAAACAGCGACTCCTCAGGACTCTCGACTCTGTTCCTGGTATCCTTGGCTGAGAACTGGTGGAGCAAGCAACAAAATACTAGTCCAATGACTCATTACTAACTCTGCACTCAGCAGCAAGATCCTTCAGCTGAAAAGTTGTACTAGATCACTTTCTACAGTTTACCCCTCAAACACCTTCCACAAATTCCCTTCCCAATGAAATCCTTTGAAGTACATTCACCTGAATGATTCTCTTCTTGGAATGAGCAGCCTCAACTCTCTTCAATGGGCACTTTTATTAAGATTGCCTAGGTCTTTTTGGGTTAGTTGTCATTAATTGAGCCACCTGCTTTGATCCCACTTTCTTGGGGGATCATGACCCCAAATGTAGGGAGGTTGCCACCTGCAACATTGGAAGTGTTTGAGGATGCTGCCACTTGTCTATTTTCTCTCCACCTAGTCTCCTCCATCAAATTGACCAATAACACTCTTTTAACAGCTCTCCCAAGCTGTTGTCTCCACTTTTATTTATTTATAATTAAAACATTCAGAATTACATCCAATATCCTTGACTCTACTGAGTCATCATTTACAACTTAGCATAAAATTTAACATAATGTCTTGGAATAAAATCAAATAAGATAATATTATTTTGCAAAATCAGGGCATGTGACACATAATGTAATGAAGAGAAAATAGGAGGCATGGCTCCAAGGTTTGTTTTCGTTCTCTCGGTTAAGGGTTTCTAGGGTAAATCTTTGAATTTATGTGTGAATGTTGTGTTGTGATCTCTATTTTTCTTAAAAGAATCTATATGCTTTACTTCTCTACACAGGTTTAAAACTTACATCTTTCATAGTGATAAAAGGCCACTGCCAGTCTCATCCTTACTAGTCGTTGCAAAAATGAACCTATACCATTGTTCTGTGGCCTTTCATATTCCTTTAACTTGGTAAGTCGACTTCAACTTTGTAAGTATTTGTTTTAATAACTTTTAAGACTCTTGAACCAACAACATCTGACTGGATTTTTTGTTTTACTTGGAAGACAGAGGAGGGATAAGGGAGTCCAAGAGGATCTGATCCCTATCCCTCTCTACATTTAAAAAAGGTAAAGTTATTTTAACCCCATCCATGGTCTTTCATAGTTTTTATTAAAATAAGTTTTAGTTCTTAACTGTTTTCTTAGTGAATTGCAGATTAAAGGACAATGACAAGGATGGCAGCAGGGTCACCTCCTCCCAGGCCTATTAAAAAAATATTTAAGGTGAGTTAACAAAAACTTTACTCCGTTCAAGTATTTTTTAACCATTTCTTGCTTATCCTGCCCTGGCATTTCTTTGTTATTTGGTTTATAGAGGTGGCTCCATCGTGGATGCTGCCTCTCTTCAGCATTGATTCATTTTAAATATAAGACTGTTGGGCTCATGGCCATGTGGGGTCCAGGCCTTTGCCTTAGTTGAGATAATTGTAGTATGTAGTTTTTATTTAACCCTTATAAGTTTCTAACCGACAGGAAGAGGGTTTCACATCGTCTATGTGCCATCATCGTTTTAAAACCTTTTGTGTGTATATTATTTGGATTTAACTCTGTCATGGGTGCCATCTTTGATGGTCTTATTACCACTTTGGTTAGTGTTTTTTGTATACTTATCTACATATTCCGGTTCTTTAATTATGTGATGGACTTACAAACCCGGTTTTGAATCCCCTGTGTTTAAATTTTATATTAAATTAAAAGAAAGTGGCCCCTAGGGCCTATGCCAAATTCTTATTTATGCGTTTAATTGAAGTTAAAGATAATACCTGTAATGATTGTATTTCTACACAACAAATAAAAATGACCACTCTAGGGTCTGTACAATTCCATCATTTGAGTTTTTGCTGTTAAAATGATGTTTCTCGTCACGATTTTTTTTTACAAAAACGTTGCCATCTAACGATGGTCTTACTGCCACGTATGGATATTTAGATGGTTTCATTGGTTGTAACAGATTTGAAATCTTGATTTGAATTATGTAGAGTAGATTTGGTTTTTAAATTAAATATTGATCCACGGGTTTAGCTGTGCAATCATGAGCTAGATTTGTAAGCAATCGTGTTTATAGATGGGACAAAATACTTCATGTTAATAACATTGACTTCAGTCGAGGACTGCTAGTTAATTGATAATCGGATATATATGATTTAATATATTGTATTTGTAATTATTCCATTAGATCTTGGTAAGTCCCGATCTTGTCAACTTCGATCTATATTGAGGTTTTTTAGATGAGATGATTTAAATGTCTTAGCATGGATTTACCTAAGCCTCTCAACTCTTATTCTTCTCATAAAATTCCTAAGTAAAATCAGTTTATGGTTCTTCGATTTACAGGTTTTGATTTATTTTGTTTTGACAATTATTGTGTGAGTTTGTTATAAGAGCTAGAGAAATTTCCTTCTGTCTATTGTATTGAAGTTTAACTAAGCTTATACTAGGACATAATATGATTCTGGTTTGTAAATAATTATTCTAAATACCATGTTGTAAACATAAGCTAACATAATCTAGAACATTTAACTAGATCTATAGTAGACTTTCATTCAATTTGCTAAATATGTTAACATTACACATTGTACAAATTTTCTGATTCGGGTATGGATTCCCAGACAGAGTTTCGTTAAGAAACCTTAGGTTTATAGAACTATAAATACTAAATAAAAGCAGTTTACTGACATGATTATAACAAATAGGGAAAATATTTGAACCAGATACATAGAAGCAAAAGATATTGGAACAGATGCATAATAAGAACAATATTCTAAACATATGCATAAATAGATACATAATAGTACTACCTTTGAAAGAAAAGTAATTATGATTCATAGTTAACTTGCGATTATACTTTAACTAACTCAGGCAAATAAAAAGTAGAATAGGGAACCTGACACCACTGTTGGGAAAACATAAATGGAATAGTTGTTCCTTCCAACCGACTCCTAGAATAGCCAAGTCACTTGATCCAAAACCCCCGATCTTGTTTGTTGAACCAAAAGATAAAAATCCACTTAATGCGTCATCTCTTGCATTAACAAATCAATTTCCACTTCCACTGCTAGCATCCTTCTTGCTAAATGGACATACTATTATATAGTATTTTTCCTAGGACTTGGTCATATATGAGCCTCCTGCTCTTTAGCACTCCATAAGGAGTTGTGACCTGATTTTGAGGAAGATGCCTCCTGCATCTTGAGTTCTCACTCAGTAGCTTCTACCACTTGTCTTTTTTTCTTGTGGGTCAACAAACACTCTTTCAACAACTATTTCAGTTCAGATTCTCTCCAGTATTTTTAATTAATAAAAGAATAACCCCTTACATGTACTTTTTACTTCTTATTTAAAAATAAAATATTAAAAAAAAACAATTTATTTGAATTTGGTATATTAAAATTTTATAAATTTTATTTGGTTTTAATTTTATATTTTATAAATTGATTTAAATTTTAAAGTTTTTATGCTTATCTAAATATAAAATAACTCTAATACTTGGAACTTCATCCTCAATAAAGTAATACTTGAACTTCGTTCACAATAAATTGTGACGTGTAGGTTTAAAAAAAGAGGTGTAAAAAAAGTTGTGTAGCAGGTACCCGCATTCAACCACACGTGGTCAAATTGAAAACAAACTAGATAAACAGTAGGTATGGTTGAAATCATGTAATTCCATCTGCATTCCACCACATGAGGTCAAATTGAAAAAAAACTAGATAAACGATAGGTATGGTTGAAATCATGTAATTCCATTGTAGTCTAATTTTTCAATATACTTGTCTCTCACCTTAGCAGCCTGAGTTTATGTCTCGGGACTGAAATATTTTTATTTCAATCCAGTTTTCCAATCGTCCTCGGAGAGCAAACTATTTTCCACTTTCTTAGCTTTTGTAGTTGATTTTGAATGGGAGGCAGGGGTTAAATTTGACAGGCACCCTTGCCCATCAACCAAAATTTTTACGATGGTTTTGTTTCAAAAACTGCCCTTCATAAAATGTTTAATAATTATTTTTACCTTTTTTTATTAAAATTTATGGTCTCTCTTCTTTGTATTATGTTCATTTTCATGAATGGATTCTCATAACCATTTCGTTCATGGTATCTATATGTTTTGTGGTTAATTCAGAAATCTTCTTCATTCATTGTAACTTCTTCCCTTAAATGACTATAATGTGTGATCTTGGTCCTTGACCGTAATGCTTGAATGCTAACGATCTAACCCCAATTGTCTAATAACACAATAAAAATCAAGAACAAAAAGAGGTAGCAAAAAAGAATGACAAAGGATTTTGATGAAGTGGTTGACCCAAACATTGGGCTTCCATATAATGTTAACCAGAGGAATGGGATATCTAGGCCTACAATGGTTTTTGTTTTTCTCATTGCAGTTGTAGGACTTAATTCCCAACAAAATGGATTTGCTTTTATGGAGGAGAAAGTTTCCACAGGATCCTTGGTTTCTCAGTTTTAATATGTTGTCTATGATTTGGTTTCTTAGTTTTAATTTGTTAGATATGATTTTTCCTGTTAGATTTAATAGTTTTTGCTTCTCTATGACAAAACCTATGCTAATTATTATAATTGTCTTACTTCCAATATTTAAAAAATATAGTAGAACTATGAATTGTTCAAAAATTTTAATGCAATATAGAAAAACTATATTATTTACGGCTAACCATGAATGGTTTTCAAAACTTTTATGCAATATAAAAAAAGTACATTTATTTACCGCTAACCATGAACGCTTTTCAAAACTTTTATGCATTATAAAAAAGTATATTTATTTACCGCTAAAGGGTTTGTAGGAGACAAAACATTGACATGGATATTTCAACCAGAAAAAAATGGGTTATCTGTCCTTGGCGGGCCCAAGTTAACTACACTAACTTGTTGGCAAGCTATTAATGGCAACACCTTTTATTTACCAAAAAAGAATACAATGAATGGATGATCATAATAATCTTTTCCTCGGGAAGGCTAAGCAACACATCCTCGATATGTGCTACAACATCTTCCAAGGGATCTATCTTTGAATAATCAATGTCGACTTCCTTTAAAATCTTAGAAACTTTCATCTGCAAATCCAGTATTCAAACCGAGAGGCATGTTTCGTTGTTATGACAAAATATTTTCCTGAAACAACCTTCAAACTCTCACCTCTTGCGTGCTTTGTATTGGGGTTTAGGTTTTTAGATAAAGATCGATGCAGGAGTTACAAAACACACCTATAGTCGTTCATTGTGGATTCAATTTCCCATAACACCCAGAACCTAGAGGATTTAGATAGCAAATTTTCCATACTGGGAAGCTCTTCTTGCTCAGAGCACTATGCCAAAACAGCTCGAACTCAAAATCTACAACATCCTCATCTTCATCTTCCTTATCATGGAGGAGCTCCTCTAGAGTTGTCTTCTTCATAGTAAGCAAAACCCCCGCCATATTCATCATCACTGTCACTAGCCTCGATGAACGCCCACTTCAGCTCATCCTACTCCTCTGGATGTAGCTCTTTGGCACATTTCTAGCCCTTTTTTCTTCAAAACTGGGGCAATTTTCTAGAAAATGCTTAGCCATAAAATCCTTGGAAAACAAAGCTTTTTTTTTTCCTTGGTTTCTCCACAATGTCTTCGTTGTAGAGTGTAACATCTTTCTAATAAATTAAAGGGCTCCTTTTCTTGATCTTGGCTAGGGTTTTGTAAATCTAAATCTCTGTGCTTTTCAGGATAATCCCATCTTCATCTTCATCGTCGGAGTTCCTATTTGGCTCTATTTCTTGAGCTCCTGCCAACGGTGGATCTTGAAATCATTTTAATTGTCCCATCTGTGGAAAATGGGTTAAAGGTTAGATTTCAAGACTCTTTCCCATAATTATAGTGTTCAATCAAAATTTATTATCAGGGCAGTTAACAGATATGATGTGAACTAGAGATCATCGTTGGAAAAATACGATGGAAGGAAAATTTATTATCGAGATGGTTGATAAATATGATGTGAACCATAGATCACCGGTGTACAAATATGATAGAACTAATCAGTATAGCAAGTTAAATTAATTATATCTTTAAATACTAACATGGGTTGAGGAGTGAAGGTTTCACATTTTATATACACTTAACTTTGAATACCAACAATTTTTTGTTGATGTAATTGTAACTTCGGAATGTATTCACTTTTGTATCTTATGTATTATACCCCGATGTTTATTCTGGGACGTGTCTGTAATGTAATTGAGTCATGTCATGCCCTGATGTTTCGATCGAGAGTTTCTATAATGTAAATAAGTCGTGTCAACTCAATGTGGGTAACCCTCCTATTGTTCAAGGGTTAAAGTCCCCGTAGTTCTAGGGCATTAGGGTTGTTAGACTCACCTAATGAAGTCGGCCCTAGTAGGGTTTAGTCAAGTCGGGAATTAGTATAAATAGAGAGCTAGCCTCTCTATTTATCACACACTCACTCACACTCAGTTGTAGCGCGTAGCTAAGGAAGAAGAAGACACTGGAGCTAGGAGGAAATAGGTTACTGCTATCGGGAGATCATCTTACTATTTTGGGGTTTTACTTTTGGTGTTGATTCTATCTCTAAGGAAGTTGCGAGGTTTTCTCCATTTATGGTTTCCCCGAGGAAAAACATTGTGTTCATTGTCTCTTGTGTTTGATTGCTATGCTTGTTATTCTCTTAGTTAAATATCCTAATATAATGCTAGCTTAATGTTAAAAATATAACATGGTATCAGAGCTAACTTGAGAAGAAGACACTGTGCAGCTACGGGAACTAGGGATTCCTACTTTGTGGATCTCTCTCCACAGTTTTTCAGAAAAATAAGGTTGGAATAAATCTCCTCCCTAGGGTGCATCTTTCTGTCGAAGCAGAATCCAATTCTGAGGTTTTTCAATTTTGGACCCGACACTACAACCGAAAATTAGGTCTTGCCATAGAAGTGGAATTTTTCAGTGAGCCCAGGCCTGGATTTATCTCCTCCTCAAAATCGAAGTTAGGGATCAATATCAAAGCATTTGGTTGGACAGAACTCTGGAAAAGAAAAACCATAATCTACTCCTGAACCAACACTGCAGAATTCTAGCTCCAAATCCAGATCCGACATCTTGACCCGGTAAGATCTAAATCTTTTGTATTTCCATTTGAGGTTCTTAGTTAAGATGTCTCATCATACCAAGCTTGATGAAAAGCTTGAGGGATCTGATAACTTCCGAGCTTGGAAGTATAGGATCTCTCTGGTCCTGGAATAAAATGAGTTGGACTCCTATATCGGTGAGGAGGTTCCAGTTCCAGAGGGAGATGAGGCTAAGGCCTTACATAAGAAGAAGTTGGTTATGGCAAAGAGGATCATTGTTGATTCAATCAAGGATCACCTCATACCACAGGTGTCCTCCCTAAAGAAACCTAAATCTATGTTTGATGCCCTAACCAAATTGTTTGAAGGAAAGAACATAAATAGGAAAATGAATTTGAGGAACCAGTTGAAGAATGTGAAGATTCAGAATGCAGAGACCATCCAGTCTTACTTCACAAGAGTCTCTCAGATCAAGGAACAGCTAGAAGCAGTGGATGAAGAAGTGGGGAATACTGAGATTGTAATGACCACCTTGAATGGTCTCCCTAGGACATGGGACTCTTTCATTTAAGGGATCTGTGCCAGAAAGAAGTTAGTCAAATTTAGTAGACTTTGGGAAGAATGCTCACAAGACGAAGCTCGAATAGTAGCTCGAGAAGAAAATATGGGAAGTGAAGATCAATCTCTCACAGTTCAATCCAAGAAACCCAGAAGGGACCATCATCATTATCATTCTAAAGGTAAGCACTCTTCCCACAAGAAATCTCAACTCAAATGTTATACTTGTGATGAAATAGGACACTTTGCCAAAGATTGTCCTAAAAGCAAAAGAAACCCTCACAAGAAGAAAAACAACAAGAGAAGACATCATGCTCATGCTGCAGAGGATGATGAACCTTCCACAAAGAGAACCATATATGAAAGTGAAGATTCTTCAAGTGATGAAGAATATGTTTTGATTTTCGCTCTCACGGGAAATATCACACATGGAAGAAATGATTGGCTTCTAGACAGTGGGGCTTCCAAAAATATGACGGGATTCAAAGAGTCCTTTGTGAGACTATCAAAACATGAATCACCTCACAAGGTGAAGCTCGGAGATGACTACCAGTATCCAATAAAAGGTAGTGGGGAATCCTCCTATAAGCTAGACTCTGGAAAGTCCATGAAGATGAAGGATGTATTTTTTGTACCAGGACTCAAGAAGAACCTCCTCTCCATATCAACATTAGATGCAAAAGGCATGAGGGTTGCATTTGTAGATGGCCAAGTTCTCATGTGGCCAAAAGGAAAGACCTTCGATGATGTAGTAGTAATTGGGGAACAAGAAGGCGGTCTGTACAAATTGACAGACCATCCAGAACAAGCCTTGATCCATGACACGATAGAGCCAAATGAACTTTGGCATAGAAGGTTTGCACATGTGCATTACAGAGTACTACCACTTGCAAGAAAACCTGTTGAAGGTCTTCCAGAAGTACAAGCAAAACATGATGGAGTCTGCAAAGGATGTGCAGAAGGAAAGAATACAAAGAAGACATTTCCAAGTAGTGAGAGCAAAGCAAAAGGAATATTGGAAATAATCCACTCCGATGTATGCTGACCAATGTCATCAAGTTCACTAAGCTGGTATGTATACTATGTTTCTTTCATTGATGACTTTTCTAGGAAGACATGGATTTACTTCATGAAGAACAAAGATGAAGTATTCAGCAAGTTCAAGGAATTCAAAGCCTTGATCGAGAAGCACACAGAAAAGAAGATCAATACCTTTCGATCAGATAATGGTGGATAATTCACATCAAATGAATTCAAAGAGTTATGCAAAGACTCGGGGATTAAGAGAGAGTTGTCCACTCCATATAATCCACAACAAAATGGGATTGCAAAAAGGAAGAACAGACCTATCATGGAATCCACAAGAACTATGCTTCATGATAAAGATCTTCCTATACATTTATGGATAGAGGCTGTCAGAACAAGAATGTATGTACAGAACCGTACTCCACATAGAGTACTCAAGAACAAGACACGTGAAGAAGCCTTTTTCAGCAAGAAACCAGAAATCAGCCATCTCAGAATATTCAGCTATCCAGTGTACATACACATTCCAAAAGAGAAGAGAACTAAATTAGATCCTTCAGGAAAGAAGGGTATATTTGTGGGATATTCTGAAAGCTTGAAGGCTTACAGAATATACTTCCCAATATTCAAGAAGATCGACATTAGCAGGGATGTGACATTTGATGAAGACTCAACTTACAACAAATCCAGAAAGAAACTTGCTGAAGAACCTGAAGAAGCAGAAGCACCCAAAATTCATGACACAACCATGAATGAAGAAACTCAAGAAGAAGATCGAGAATTTGAAGAACCTAAAGAACCTATAGATCCACCTCAGGAGAATAATCCTCATAAGAGGAAACCTGCTTGGCTATGAGAAGCTATCCAAGGTGCAGAAAGATATGGGGCTCCAGAAGAGAATCACAGAGAAAGAAAGAGGACAAGGTCTTGCTCCGGATATGTAGCATTATTATGTGATTTCATTGATAAAGAACCTTCCAACTATGAAGAAGCGGCAGAATGGAAAGAATGGAAGGATGCTATGATCGAAGAGTATCAATCGATCATGAAGAATGATGTTTGGGATATTGTCCCAAGACCAGAAGGGAAGTCTGTTGTAACTTCCAAATGGATCTACAAGATCAAGCATGCTACAGACGGTAGCATAGAAAAATATAAAGCAAGATTTGTTTCTCGTGGTTTCTCCTAGAAATAAGGAATAGACTATGCAGAAACTTTTGCACTTGTAGCCAAATACACTTCCATCAAATCAGTACTTGCTCTGGCTGTAGTGATGAAATGGAAGATACACCAGATGGATGTCAAGACTAATTTCTTGAATGGTGTAGTAGAAGAGGAAGTGTATGTGAAGCAGCCACTCGGTTTTGAGACACATGATAGGGAGTCTCATGTATGTATATTGAAGAAATCCATGTACGGTTTGAAACAAGCACCCAGGACATGGTACAACAGAATTGATAGCTTTCTATCCAGTTTGGTTTTACCAAGAGTAAAGCTGATTCCAACCTTTACTACAAGGTTGAAGGTGGAAACCCAGTGATGCTCCTACTATATGTAGATGATGTGTTTGTAATAGGTATGGATGGGTTGATTGCTAATACAAAGAGAAAGCTTGCTGGTGAGTTCGAAATGAAGGACTTGGGTATGATGCATTATTTTCTAGGCATGGAGGTGTGGCAGAATGCGGATGGAATCTCCCTTGGATAAGGGAAGTATGCAGTAGAGATCTTGAAGAGGTTTGGGATGATGGACTGCAAGGCCATGACCACACCGATGGCATCGAACCTGAAGCTATTGAGCGATGCTTCATTAGAAGCGGTTGATGCTACGATTTATCATCAGATGATTGGGTCCTTGATGTACTTGATGAACACGAGACCAGATATTTGCTTTGCTGTGAACACCTTGAGCCAGTTCTTGATAGATCCGAGACATGTTCACTTGATTGCTGCAAAGCATATTCTAAGGTACATGAAGGGTACAGTTGATTATGGGCTCAAGTATGAGGCGAATCAAAAGATTAACCTGGAGGGTTATGTTGATTCAGATTGGTCAGGAAGTACCATCAATAGGAAGAGCACTTCAGGGTGTTGCTTCAATATGGGATCAGGTGTGATCTCTTGGTCTAGCAGGAAGCAATCATGTGTGGAACTGAGTACAGCTGAAGCAGAGTATGCTGCAACTTGTTCAGCTAGTTATAAGGAAGTATGGCTCAGGAAGCTACTGCTAATTTATTTGATCTCCAGTTGGATGCTACTTGTAGATATTGCAACAACCAGAGTTGCGTGAAGTTGTCGGAGAACCCTGTGTTCCATGACAAGTCGAAGCATATTGAGATCAAGTATCACTATATCAGGGATATGGTGTAGAGGGGAGCAGTGAAGCTCCAATATGTTGCGGTGGATGAACAAATAGCTTATTTGTTGACGAAGCCGTTGGCCAAATTGAAGTTTGAGTACTTTAGGGAGAAGCTTGGTGTTCTCCAGATCGAGGTTCCTTCCAAGGGGAAGTGATGAGTCCGTGAGCCATTCTAACATGGTGAGAGGATTGGTTCCTTCCATGGTTAGATGTAAGAGCTGAGCCATTCTATCATGGTGAGAGGATTGGTTCCTTCCATGTCAGATCTGAGTGATGAGTCATTCTGATATGACTGTAGGATTGGTTCCTACATGATCAGATATAAGGGTTGTTTCCATTCTTGGAATGAAGGTGCCTGGTCAGTTACTAGGAATACTTGGTCTGGGACTGAGGGCCTTTCTTATACGACTATAAGATGTAGTCTTACATGATCATGTGTGAGCACATGGCCATTCTGATGTGATTAAGGGATTGGTTCCCACTTGATTAGATATAAGGGCTGATTGCATTCTCTGGGAGAATGGAGGCACCTGGTCAGTTACCAGGAAAGATCAGTCTGGGACTGGGGGCCATTATGATATGACTGTGGGATGTGTTCTCACATGATAAGATGTGAGTGTAGGTCCATTCTGACAAGTAGGTCATATATAAGTGCTGGGCCATTCTGATGAGTAGGTTAGATATAAGTGCTGGGTCATTCTGACGAGTAGGTCAGATATAAGTGTTGGGCCATTCTGACAAGTAGGTCAGATATAAGTGTTGGGCCATTTTGACGAGTAGGTCATATGTAAGGGCTGGTCCATTCTGACATGGGAGAGGATGAGGTTCCTTCCATGGTCAGATGTAAGGGCTGGGCCATTATGAGATGGTGAGGGGATTAAGTTCCTCTCATGGTCAGATGTGAGTGATGGGCGTGCCTTTCTGATGAGTCAAGGTCAGATGTAAGTGTTGGACGAGCCATTCTAACTTAGGCTCAGATATAAGCTCTGAGAAATACTTACATGGAGGCTAGGCCTACACCTAGCATGAAAAAGGGCTGGCTCTATAGAACTTCCTGTGATGAGAAGAATCATGAGATAGCACCCGTGATGATTTCAGTGATGATGATCCAGATCCAGTGATGATCCAGATCCAATGATGATCCAGATCGAGTGATGATCTAGATCCAGATGAAGATGATTTGAAGATGAAGAATACCTTCCTAGTTAAGAGGGAGTGTTGATCTAATTGTAACTTCAGAATGTATTCACTTATGTATCTTATGTATTATACCCCGATGTTTATTCTGGGATGTGTTTGTAATGTAATTTAGTCATGTCATGTCTCGATGTTTCGATCGGGAGTTTCTATAATGTAAATAAGTCATGTCAAGTTAATGTGGGTAACCCTCCTATTGTTCAAGGGTTAAAGTCCCCGCAGTTTCGGGGCACTAGGGTTGTTAGACTCACCTAGTGAAGTTGGCCCTAGTAGGGTTTATTCAAGTCAGGAATTAGTATAAATAGAGAGCTAGCCTCTCTATTTATCACACACTCACTCAAACTCAGTTGTAGCGCATAGCTGAGGAAGAAGAAGACACCGGGGCTAGGAAGAAAGAGGTTACTGCTGTCGGGAGATCATCTTACTATTTTGGGGTTTTACTTTTGGTGTTGATTCTATCTCTGAGGAAGTTGCAGGGTTTTCCCCATTTATGGTTTCCCCGAGGAAAAACACTGTGTTCATTGTCTCTTGTGTTTGATTGTTGTGCTTGTTATTCTCTTAGTTAAATATCCTAATATAATGCTAGCTTAATGTTGAAAATCTAACAATTTTAACTAGACCCGTCAAAATGAAGACATCCAAAATTAAAAAACCTTCGAAGTTAACTGGTTAATTCTAGGTCAACCCATAAAACACTGGTAAAAAATGAAAATACTGGCATACAGGCATCAATTTTAACCTATGATGGGAGGATTCACCATTTGTTTGTTACAAAGCCTTATTTTAAAGCATCTTCAAGTGAAACTTGCTTTTTCCATAGTTGTAATGTGGAGCACTAAACAAGTACATAAAAGTGTTGCACACATTTTCGATAAGTTGCAGTTTAACAATTCACAATTAAAAACAAAATTACCTTTGCAAAGTTAACATGCACACATAAGCTTTATTATATGGGAAGATCATTTGATCACATAGAAACACTCGATGCCACTCAAGCTAGGGCATGGCATAAATTAAAGGTCATTATCTAAAAAAAAAATTATATCAATGCCATTTGTTTTCATGAGTTTGATATGATAGTGTAAAAAAAAATTAAAAGTAGGTAGATAATATTAATTGTCACTTGTGATAGATATGTTTTGGTGACTGATTTATAGGCAATAAATTGAATGCCATAATGAGGATGAGGTGCAAAACATATATAGAGAGAGTTTTATCATCCCATGGGGACCTGGTTTGTGAAACATAAACAATACCATTACAAGATATGGAATCACCAAGGATCCATTAAATAAGATTTCATAATAATAAACTTAACTCCACATTGTTTAAGGAAGGACAAAGTATGTTGAAGAAGAAGTAGAATAATAGACTCAACTCCATATCTTTTGAGGAAGGACAAGGTATGTTGAAGAGGAAGTAGAATGCCCTTTTGTACAAGAATTGCAAGCATAGGGAAGATGTGAAAGATGATTGTTGGAGACTACATCTAGAAAAACACAAAAGTCTACCATAAAAAAGTAGCAAGAGAAAGAATGAAAATAAGTGGCTCCACAATAAAGTGCATTTTTTTTATAATAACTGTCTAGCATATGTATACAATGTGAGAGATTTTTCTCCATTAAGTTCGGATTAAAGGAGCATGTGATTATAGTTATTAATAATAGTAATAAATTATATCTTGTCTCAAATGCAATAGTCATAGAAGAAATGCGTGTTTGTTATTCCTCATCATGAAGCCTACTCAATGGGTTGGGTTAGCAAGATAAAGTGTTTGTGCATCTAGTGTAAAATTTGCAATGTGAATTTGTCATCTCAACTAGTTATATTAATGGCAATAAAGTCCCACATTTTTCATTAGATGTGTGTGGTGCCAATTTTAGTCATCCATACTTGTGGGTTTGAGATGTTATATTTAAATGATGAAATATCCAACATTGACTTATCAAGGATGATTAATCATAATTACTAATAATAACCCAAAAAATGTCCACACCATGTACTAGTTTCTTTCATTAAAAGTGAAAATGGATAAAAGCCGCAAACAGATTTTCTTCACTTATTTTGTGATTCAAGAGGTAGGAGAGAGTGACACTTTATAATAGACATTTGGAATTTGAGAACTCATTGTGTGCAAATTCAATGTCACTAATTAAGTTAAAAGGATAAAAGGAGTTGAATCAATTGATTTAAGACTATTCCACTTTTCTACAAGAATACACAGAATGCATTCAAGCCACACAACCAAGCAAATTCATTGATGCACAATAAATATTTGTGCAACAAAAGAAGGTATTGCATAAGATTGGAATACTGAATGAGAATTTTCACTGGGAGGGCATACTGAAGCATTCCTTCTTTGTTTCAACCATGATTTAATTCTTGACAATATAGTTGTAGTGGAGTCTCTATGATGCCAAATAACATTAGAGGGAAATTGGGCTTGAATGATCATCAAATCATATCAACAACTCGATAAATGTTGTATGAGAGGAATTTTGCCGATGTTCTTTAGTGAAAATGGGCAGACCGTCGATCATCGACCGATGAATAAGTGTCAGGGTCTTGATGGTAACCATCTAGTTTTTAGTTCTCTCTAAGCGCTCTTTGATACAATGTTTCAAATAACGTCCGATATGAAGATATTTTGTTACAACCAATGCCTTAAGGACATGTTTTTCCTTTGGAGGGATGTGATCATGGCGAGTGGATTTCAAAACTACAATGCAATGTTGATGTGGGGAAAATCACCATGCAAATGGGCAAATCCTATGCAATCAACGTCCTTAAGAGCCTTGACTCTTTTCCGCCACCATGATTCCATGGCGTTGATTTGTATTTGTATTTTAGGTAGTTTGAAATTAATTATCGACAACCAGTTGAAGACTAAGACGTTGTTGTATCTTGGAACACTAAGTCCTCCTTGAAGATTAAGTTATTGTATTTTGGTAATTGAATCCTTTTGAAGACTAAGTAATTAAATCCTAGATAAATTCCACTCATTTCAAATCATTGACATTACTTCTTAACAATGGTTGTTACAAAAGAAAAAATCATCACAAAGATCCTATGGACATCCCATAGATATTAGGACGATACTCTAATCATTTAAAAGATCCAACAAAATTATCGTGCACAACCCATTTTATAGTAATGGTGACATGAACCAAGGTTCTCCTCCCTATGCTCCAACTTTATCAACATACTATTTCAATAGAAAAGAAGTTGTGAGCATCACAACAAGAGCCCAAGGGGAGAGATATTGTCAGCGGGAGTTATCCATTTTCCATTGATGTCAAAGGTAGAGAGAAATATCAAGAGCATGATAACAAAGGGAGTATGATGGTTTCCATCAATGAAGAAGGAGAAGATTGATGAACAAGGTTTTAATTCATGTCAAAATACAAACATAAGTGTATATGAGCCCTCGCATGAAGTTGAGGGACCCTTTAGATCCAATATTGGTTACCTGAAATGTGCGATAATTAAGTAAATAAAAAACACGCAAGCATTTCTTTGAAATAGGCATGGGCAAGATTGAGCATGCCATGTCATTAAACATGCATGATAGGAAACAATAACAATTGGGTGTTATTTATTTCTATAACGCTCTAGTGTTATATAGATACATAACGTGTGAGCGGTGTGTATTTATATAATGCTCGAGCGTTATATAAATGAATAACGTGCGAGCGTTGTGTATTTCTATAACACTCAAGTGTTATATAAATACATAATGCTTGAGCATTCTATAAATATATAATGCTCGAGTGTTCTGTCGAACATAAAAAACCCAAAAGGGGTCACAACCTCCATTCTGCATTTCCTGTCCACAATCACGACTCCCTCCAATGCTTGCACATTTGCGTCTTCTAGGTTCAAAGAGAAGGATAGATTGGAGAGGTATACATCTATGCTCTCCAATTTTTCCTCTTCCTTTTATTAAACATGTAATGTTTTATGTTGGCCCAAAATTTAATTACAGTTAAGTGAAACCCAAAACTAATTTTGCATATTCATAATACATACAAAATCCATACCCATAGCCTAAAATGTATAAATTCCAACTAAACAATTCTGACCCGTGACAAGATTATCATCATGCTTCAAAATATTTTTTTCATCTCGAGCTTCTCCTACAAACTATTAGATCCATTATACCTCCTTCCAATCTTTCAATCCAAATATTTGCTCATTGTTTCTTCTTCATTCCGTATTATAAAATTTAATGAGACATTCAATGGCTAAATTCCCATGGATATGGAATCTTGTACAATGTCAAAGGTATTTGTACATAGTCCAAGCAATTATGTACATAAAATCAACTTCCCAAATCTACTTCCGTAACCTCTATCAAGTTGTCCTTTAGGTCAATCTCAATTAGGCTATGAGCCACTGAGTGTGAGGTATCCACTTTAATATGCTTATCATCTTCTAAAAACATCCCTATGTCATTCCCAATATCCCTAAATACTTCCACAATCTGGAGGTCTAGCACTAAACCAACAAGTTTTACACACACAGAATGCATGGTTTTCTCTTTAAGCTAGCGTCAAAATTATGCATCCATTTATCCAAGATAAAAATGGGTTCCATTACTCTAGAACCATCTAAACCACACAAAATAAAGAACATCTTCTTTAGCTTTTAAGTGGAATACCAACCAGCCTTTTACCAATGTGTGAAACCTTGGCACATGTACCCCAACACAAATTTCCACTCACTTCTACGATCTGACTCATTTTTACAACTTCAACTAAAAACTAAGTTAGGTTCCCACAACATACATTTTACATACATGCTTCCTCTTCTTCCCACATTAACCACTAGGTTATTACAAGCCTTTGTACAATTGCTACAAAACTTGGTTTCACTCCCTTGAGCATAGGAGGTCCTTATCCTAGAAAGCTCCATAATTAATGTAAGAAAGCTCCTTAATCGAAGTTTGAATTTGACAAAGACTGCCTTTCGTTGTCATCTAGAAGTCATAAAATAGGTCAACATCTTCTAAGTTTAAAATGTCAATGCGACAATGATTTACATTTTCACCCTTTCTTTTTCTCTTTTTGCAAACATTTTTCTCAACCACCATCATTGGCTTGTACACACCATTAAATGGGTGTGTGTCCAGTGCATACCAATGTACTTCAATGTATATAAATTCTTCATTTTCTATATTAACCTTCATAACTTTTGCAATCCAAAATGGATAATTGCGTGCATATTCTATAGCCAAAATTGCAATCATACAACCTTCCTTAATATCTTATACTGAGACTCTATAAAGTTATTACATTGCCTCACATCGTGCAGATGATCTTCTAGACCCTTTATACGTTTCCCTTTCCTAACAAGTAATACAACTTGACAATAACTTTATACTCAAAACTAGAACTCTAACTATAAAAACTCATTTTTTAATGTTAAAAGCCACAAAACAACCCTTAATTTTAAAAGTGGTGTGACCAGTAGCATTGTTTTTTATTTCGGAGCTAAAATTACAACTTTTTTGAAACCCCGACCAATATGATTGCAATCAAAAACCTAAATTAACCTCTAAATCAAAAAGTGGTACTCCTAGAATCACACTTTTTAGGGGTTAAAATTACACCTTGTTTTAAAGTTTAATCCTAACAACCAACATCGTTGAGCCAAAACTCCTAAAAATAAAATGAAAAAAAATAAAAAAAACATTATAAACAATTAAATAACAAAAAAATAATTAAAATAAAATATCAAGATACAATTAAATTTTAAAAATTATATTAATCTTAAAAAAAAAAATTTACATTATACTTTAAAACAATAAAAACAAATTAAAAATAACAAAACAACACAATAAAAAAAATACAAAACATTATAACATAACACAATAACAAATAAAATATAATAATACCATTCAAAATATATGTTTCATGGGATATAATACATGATGTTTGTATGGATTATAGAAGGAGTTTTAGGGGGTGATTCTATGAATCATGCCCGAGGCCCATCCAAGTGGTGGTGCCACAACTTGGATGGGCCTACAGGGTATTTTTGAGAATCACCTTTTAAGCCTCTTTCCATATTCCATAAAAAAAAACAATAAAAAAACCCATTTACACCCGATTTTTAAAATATTACATGCTTTTTTTTAAAGTAGTATTTGATGTAATATATATTATTTATTATGATTTGTTTTATGTTTTGAATTTTAATTATATAATAATATATTTGTAATTTTTAATTATTATTTGTTTTTTTATTACATTTGGTTTTAATTTTAATATATTTTAATATTTGTTTTTTAATGTATTTTATGGTGTTTAAATGCTTTGATATGATGTTTAAAGTTTATTAAAGGTATGAGTCAAGTTGGAGAAAATGTCAATTTTGATTATAATTTTGGTTTGCATAATATTTTTGATTAGTTTCACACCATCATGGAAAATGTTTGGAGTAAACGGTAAACAATTTTTAAACATGGAGTTGGCCATTTAAAAGAATTTGAAGCTTATTAGGCTTTATATGATGATGATGGTGGTGGTTAACATCTCCTCAAACCAAACTTTGGTCTATCAGACCTAAAGAAACAAATTATTTAGTTTGTTTTAAAATTGTATTTCTATGCTCAAAGAGCTTGGAAAGAAGCGTTCCGAGCTCACTATAATGTTGACAAGTTAAAAGGCTAGGAAGGTCGGGATTGCAACAAATATTATGAAACTGAGATCTAATGTGGGTGTAAGCAGGGCATTCTAAGAGGAAATGTTTTTCATCTTCAATGTCCATATTCTCACAGAGATGGCAGATCCTTTCCACCCATGGTGTTTTAGGAACTGCCCAACGACCAGTTTCACTATGTAGCTCATGAGAGTTCGTCCTTATCTTGGCTATATTGATTTTTTTTCTTTGAAATAGTTAAAACCAAGAGATATTTTTGATCTTCTAGAGTAGGGTTGATGATCTCCTTATAATATCTTAATTTTATTTTATCCTCCAAATCTTTCTCACACCACATTTTCTCCTTAAACTTAGAAGTAACAATATTTTTAATGTTATTAATATTTTGCAATGCAAAATTTTCGTTGATCTCCCAATGGTTTAACCAATCCCTGCTATCTTTATACCAACCTTGCTTGAGCCTTAGGTGGTTTTGGCTGGGATTTAAATCTGGCTTAGGAATTCTATGGTCTCCCATTTTATTGATTTTGTGCTTGTACAACAGAAGCCTAGCCATAGCTAGGCTCTCGATAGGGGAAATACCCACTTCTATAAGGAGAATAGGGTAGGGTGTATTGTTTTTAATTTTGAGGTTATACGTTATAAAACACTTTTGGATTTACTCAATATTTCTCCAGGATTCTCTATATATGTTGCAACCCCAAACCTCACACCCATACAAGATAACGGGAGTGACTAAAGTTTCAAAGAGGAGCTTCTTTTTATCCCACATCACAAGGTTTATTGCTTTACAATTATTTTCAAGATCAAAATAATCTTTCCACCCTCCATTAATCATTTTCTTAATGTTGTAGTTCCAGTTGAGCTTGTGATGAATATCAATTCCTAGGTATTTGTAAGAAGACACTTCCTCCAAGTTGTTATTGTCATACACAAAATTAGTGTAAGTGTCCTTCTTGGATTTTATAATCATAATTTTTGTTTTGTTAGTGTTAACAGTCATACCCATGGTAGAGCAAAACTACTTAAGAAGTCTTAGTTTCTTATCAAGATCAGATGGACATCTTTCCATAAGAACAATATCGTCAGCATAGAAAAGAAGGATGATGACTATTCCAGCTAAGATCGTGCCAGCACAACCTGCTTCCTCTAAACAACCTTCTAGCTTATCTATGTAGATGTCAAAAAGGGTGGGGGAGAGGGGGCAACCTTGTTTAACTCCGATATTACACTTAATATCTTTCGACCACCCCTCATTGCTCTTAAACTTGGCAATGACATTCTCGTATAACCTTATTGTGGCGACTCTTAACTCGAGAGGAAACTTTAGCTCTTCTAATATATTCCATAGGTTATTTCTAGGTACCATATCGAAAGCCTTTCTAAATTCCACAAAGAAACAAAAGAGATTGGATTTATCATTACGACATTCCTCCACAATTATAGTAAGCGTAACAAGGTGGTCTGTTGTTGAGTGTTGCCTTCTAAAACCCGCTTGGCCTTTAGCCCACTTACCTTCACTTTCAATCCATATGCTGATCTTCTTTTCCAAAATAATACCATACAACTTAGCTAAGAGAGGGCTAATCATAATTGTCTGGTAATTAGAGGGGTTATTTGTATCCCAACTTTTAAAAATAGGGATAATGAGACTTTGAGTCCAAGGTTTAGGGAACCCTTGCTTAATCACTTGATTGAAAATATTTTGGATGTGAGGGTTGAGAACAGGACCTCCATTTTTAAATATTTCTGCCTGGTAACCTTCAATGTCCTTAGCTTTTCCATTTGCTAGACGCTTAACCCCAAAATCAATGTCTTCTAATGAGAAAACTTCTTCAGTTGTGAGAAGGGTTTCAAAGTTATATATGCCATTTGGGGATTCATAAATATTTTTAAGATAGGAATTACAGTTGTGTAAAGCAATTCTATTATTATCTTTACTTTTTCTAGTTAGAATCTGCCTCCAAAATTTCTTAGGAGCCACCTTAGAGAGGTGTAAGAGATTTTCTTGTCTTTTACGAATATATTGCATTTTTTCCTTTTAGTTACCTTTTTTACTTTAATATCCAAATATTATAATATTATTAGGTCCATCAAATCTCAATACTTAGATTTTTTTTGTTTATGATTTATATAAAAACAACTTAAAACCCTTATGCTAAGTAAAGCCAAAGCCAAAATATAACTATAATTGTAACTTTGATATGCAAATACTAAAATATCATATTTTAACTTTGATATGCAAATATTATAATATTATTAGGTCCATCAAATCTCAATACTTATATTTTTTTGTTTATGATTTATATAAAACAACTTAAAACCCTTATGCTAAGTAAAGTGATCAGGGACGGAGTTCATGAACTTTGTCCACATTGACAGAGTTCATGAACTCCGTCCATGGACAAAGTTCATGAATAAATATCTTCCTCATAATACATGTGAACTAAAATTAAAATCAAAAGAAATCTACACTACTGATTAACATGTACAAGAAACTTTAAGATAAAAAAAAACTATAAGATCAAAAAAAACTACGACAAATAGGAAATTTAAGCCATTGGCTATAGCAAGCCATGAATCTCTTTGTTGATCGTTCGGATTAGAAAAAATTGACAAAAAAAAAACCTATCGAGAAGAGGACAAACCACGAACAGACCTCCATGAATAGACCACGAACATACCTCCACTAACAAAGTCTCCACGAACAAACCTCCACGCTGAGAGGATGTCAGAAAGGTGGCAGGGTGGCGGACGTACGCGTCAATGCACAACAGGTGGGACGGGAATGACGGGCGACCAATTGGGTGAAGGGATGGGATGGTGGGAGACCAGGCGGGTGGCAGGACGGGTGACTAGGTAGGTGGTGGGACAGGCACGGTGGGTGATGCTATGGGTGGCGGAAGACGGGAGAAGACTACAAACGAAAAACATGAAAATGAGGTCGCAACCGACCTTTTATGTAGAACAATTAGCACATTGTTGATTAAGCTGTCATTGATGCCAACAATGTATGGTCATTAATGAAACACATGTGTCTTGGTGCCCCTTGAGGAGCCCCTAAGGGTTATGTAAGTGACAGTGTCTAAGGATACCTTTTGACCTTGTCCAAGCCCAAGTATGAAGCCCTTGGAGCCCTTGGGACAATGGCAAAAGCCCTGAACACCCTGTAGTGTTTAAGTACCCCTAAGAGTGTATAGTGTTTGTACAAGTTGAAATGTATAGTATGAGTGTAGTTTGAGTATTTAGGAAGTGTACATCATGTACAGGAGTATGTAAATACAAGTGTGTACAGGGGCATGTAAATTATAGTGTAAGACACATTATAAATTTACAGCATCATGTAATGTATAATGCATAAGAGTACAGTGTAGTGTGAATATATGCCACAGAGGAATTTGATTGCAATGTTGTGAAATGATAGAGTGTATGTATAGAGAGATGTTTATGTGAACTATGAACAATTGGATAGCCAAAGCCTTGATATGATACATTTTGGTGGTGTAATAACACTTGTTGCATGCTATGTTCTATGATATTGATGCACTTGATGAACACACCATATCAATGATGCATTTCTATGCACTATGATGTGTACTTGTTACATACACATTACATGCTGATGATGATGATAGTGGCTACCTGATGATGATGATAGTACATAACCTATGACTTTGATGTATAACCTATGATGATGTTCAGTAATAGTAGAGTAGAGATACTTCAGTGATTGTGGATGACAATGAGTAGTGTGTGGCAGTGACATCTACATGGATGATTTGACAATGATTAGAGTGCAGAGGTTATCAACAGCAGATTCAGAGTTTGGTATGTGACAGGTCCACTAGTTCAGCAATCTTCTTCTTAACAGGGTGGAAGGATGGGGCAAGGAAAGGAGATCGTACCCTCCTTCCGGTGAAGCCGAGAAAGTAGGGAGTGGCAACTTCCTTTAGGTCGTAGCCTAGAAATCAGGGGGTCGTAGCCTCCTTCCAGTTGAAGCTAGAAAATTGAGGTCTATATAATAAGGGGGTTGTTCCCCCCTTCTAGTTTTTTCTTGAAAACCATTTTTAAAAGGCTTATGTGGTTTTACCCCTAGAAATTAGGTTTCCACGTCAAAAACTATTGTGCATCTTGCTATTTTTATACACATTGATGATGTGCTGTGATTGGTGATCAACAACCTGCTTTTGATTAAAATTTTATCGTACAAATAATGATTCACCCCACTCTCAGTATTTCAGCACAATTATTCGGCCAAATAATTGTTCAGTCGAATAACTATTCGGCCACCGGTCAAAATTACCGGCTGACTATGCGTTTCATCAATTTAAACGGTTCACCATTAAAAAGTATTCGGCCGAATAAAAATGTTATTCGATCGAATAAATATAGTTATTCGGCTGAATAACTTCCGCTATGTTGCTCGGGCACCCAATTCTTACGAAAATGTTACCCAACTTCGCATTTTCACCCAATGCTTTTACTTGTTTCTTTTTCAAGGTATGTACTATTACCCACTTGTATCATTTGATAGTTAATGTCCACATGCACGGAGTGCATGAATTCTGTCAATGTGGACATAGTGCATGAACTCTGTCCATATGGACAGAGTTCATGTATGGACAGAGTGCATGAACTCTATCCATTTGGACACAGTTCATGAACTCTGTCCATGTGGATAGAGCGCATGAACTCTGTCCAAATGGACAGAGTACAACATCTTTTTGTTTGGAATTAAATTCTACCATTGCTTCCTATACTCTATTTTATTATAACATGTCTCTTATTATGGTAAGTGTGTATATTTCTAATCAATGTACCTATAATGTCCCATGTAGTGAATACAAAATAAATCAAAATTTTTATCCCACTACTCCAAGATTAGCTCTATGATTACCATTGCTTACTTCTTGCTTTGTTCGTATTTGGGTGGCTTACTCGATAAAGATGACTACTATGATTTTAATTGTTTCTATTTTTTAGTGCTTACATTGTAACCACCTATCGTAATAATTCAAATCGAGAACAATTTTTTATGATTCTATGGAATAATGAAAATATTTGTAGATATAATTTATGTATTAATTTAGGATTTAAATTAATATTTATGTTCATGAATTGACCACCTATCGTAATAATTCAAATCGAGAACAATTTTTTATGATTCTATGGAATAATGAAAATACTTGTAGATATAATTTATGTATTAATTTAGTATTTAAATTAAGATTTATGTTCATGAATTGATTCCTTGACATAAATAAATGTAACTTTTACTTAATATTTGACCATATTGGTTCCATTCATTTAAAACATCAAAAACACAGAGATTGACACATGAATTTCTCATACATCCAACAATAAATTCGCTATATTCATTTTAAGAACTATTAGATAATATTAGGGACATCTAGGTCCTTATTAAAAAATTAGTTTTTTTAGTAGCTAGGTCTTTGACTTTGAGGAATTAACATGTAGAATTTGAATATGTTATTAGTTGATATTTGTGTAAACTTGTAGATATCATATCAAATGGAAAGAGAGCATGCTTTGAGACAGAAGCGTAGGATGTCATCACATTCTTCGGGAGTTGGTGACCCAAATGATAATCAAAGGTTCTTTGCTTCACCTCGGGATTCAAGCTTATTATATAGTTCACATTCATCCGATCATCGATGAGGAAATAGTGGTAGATATGATTCTCCCTTATCCTCCGTGGGTGAACATGGATCTTGACCTTTTGTACAGGAGACAAGCGTGGATGTAGAGCAAGGTTCGTAAGAGGCTCGTCATCCTACACAGGGTGGCGAAGGTCAAGCTAGGACGCAATATGTTCAACTAGTTGAGGATTGTACACCCATTATGACCTATCCATCAGATTTATCGGAAGAGCTTCCATGGTAAAGTGGTCTTCAACAAACGACCCTTGAAAGCTGCAGAGCTCACTATGACAAGTTGCAAAACGATCTTTCTAGTTTGGATCTCACTCCAATTAACAAACAAAGTATAGATAAGGTTTTGCAATCATTACAAAAATTCATTGAGGTATATGAGGATCTTGGACCAACAACAAATGGTTTTTTTGTCTTGATGCAGAGAAGAAAAGCACAGGTGATGGGTCTAGACAAGTGGGCTGTTATGAAGGAGAGAGTGACTAGAGAACAGGCCAACTCAAGGTTTAACTTCAAAGACGGCCTAAAGCGTAAAGCATTGAAAGTGCAATATTTTAAGCACCCTGAACTTGCACATTTTTTATATGATCAGTCCCTTGTAGCCTATGGTCGGTTTCCATGGAACGATGAGGTTCCTAATTATTTTGCTAGGTTGTCTTATGCCAATTTTTTTTTAAATATGAATCCAGACTATACTGATATTCATTCCAAGTTTTAAGGAGTTGGAAAGGGGAGGATATGCAATCGAAAAGGTGCTTTTAGAGATCCTAGTACTCTTCGACCTCCACCTCAGATATCTCGTCCACCTAGGCTTGTGACTTACAAACGGAGATGGAGCCCACATCACAAGTTGGGACAATTGCAAGACATAATGTTGCCAAAGGTTTAACTTTGGAGTATGTAGGAGTTGATGTTGGATTGAGTCGAGAGAGGGTTCGAGCCACTATTCGGCATAATTTTGTTTACAAAACAAATGATGAGTTAGATCGTATGGGCATCGAAGATCTAAAGGCCAATGCGAAGGTTTGTCGTGATATAGCTTCGGATAGAATATCTAATGACACATTAAGTATAGGAGAGGTTTGTGTACTTTCAATCTATTTACTTTATTTATTTATTTTGAATTGAACTTTTTGTTACATTATATCTATGTATGATATTATTATTTTTTGATGTATAGTAATAAATAAATTATGTAAATGTTTATTGGTTTCAGTTTTCTCGATTGTTAAATGAACATAATTTTAGAGTCTCCACTAGTCAAAATGCTGGAAATGTAGAAGAGCATTTTGGAGAGGCATATTTATTACTTACATATTTATATTTATGTTTGAAAGATATTTTAACTTTTTTTTTTTAAATTAACTATGTATCTTATTGTTAATTTGACTTATCCATGCAGGTTTCTTTAGATTCAAACTTTTTAGATGATTTTCCATCTATTGTGAGCTAATGATTTTTTTTTTGTTTTGTTTCGGCTTTAAGTTAATTGCTTAAGCTTAGTTTTTTTTTGCTTTTACTATGATTTATTTATTAACAAAATTTAAATTTTAAGGGAAGAGAACATATTGAAATTGGCGATTAAAATATAGGTTCTTTGATGGATGTGGATATTGACACCGAGGTAATTTTGTTCATAATTGAATTGTTCTCTGATATATAAGTTTAAATAGTTTAAATAATTTTTGACATTTGTAAATTGCGTTTATATATGTTGAATCTTGAGTCTCTTCGATCTTTTTGAGGCAAAGGGAAGACTACACTGGAGGATAGTGGTGGAATTGTAAGTTTAATGTTTTATTTTTATGAATTTAGTTTAAAATAGTTTAAATGATTTGTAAGATTTATAAATTGTTTTTATACATGTTGCAGCTTGGGTCTCCTCCACTTTTTAGAGGCAAAGGAAAGACTCCATTGGATGATAGAGAATTTGAGGTAATTTTGTTAATAATTGAATTGTTCTTCGATATTAGTTTAATATTTCAATGTTTTGATTTTAGTTTAAAATTGTATAATTTATGATATTCATAATCTGTTTTTATACATGTTGCAGGTTGTTGTGAGTCAAAGAGAAGAACCTAGTGAAGGATAGTGGTGGACTTCCATTTAGAAAATTAGTTATATTGTTCTTTTTTGTTGATATATATATTGTAGTTGTTTTCGACATCGAGGAGCTTAATTTTTGGATTATACATATGTACATTGAACTTACATGTTCATGATATATACATGTATATTGAAGTTACATATTATGACTGTATGTATTATTAAATTTATGTATGTTTGTAGATGTAAACAATATTTTAATATGGTGGAAGGCCTCCTTTATTTTTAAAGGATACGTATGGCATTAAAAAGTTTTATTTTCCATCCCTTTTTTTATGGATCGAAGTCACGATTGAGTCCAGCCTTTTTTTTTAAATGTGGTTCACCATTTGTTAGAGGGCTACTCCACGGAAAATTCCAATACCTAATATTCAAACTGAATCAAGGTATGGTCAGCTCATCAATCACAACATTTATTACAAAGAGCTCCACAAGAGCAACATGTCACTTACAAGAGTAGAACCTGGGTGGGGAGGGTAACATTCATTCCTCCCAACCACCCAAGCTACATCCATTTGATTGAGTCCAGCCTTATTAAAGTGATGTGGCTCATCAAATTTGTGGAACAAGGTTAATAAAAATTTTAATCTACAAGTCAGTCCTAACTTATCCTCAACGTCAAGGTTAGTGTATAAATGAACCAAACCTTTGTCACTTTCTAAAAAATGAGTGGACTGTGTTCTTCGCTAGTTTATGACTAAGGATTCTTGTGGGTACAGTTAGCAGCAAAAGAATAAAGAGTAGACCCAAAATTTAGCAGAGTTTACTACAGACCCAAATTTTACATACAGTAATTTTTATTTTTTTTTACTACTAGTTGAAGTAAACAGTTCATAGGAGCATAAAAAAGAACTCATGGAGCAGAACAGTCAATCGTACACCCAAGATTTTCATAGTTTTTTCAATCTGGTTTTTATCATTGGTTTCTTCTTCCTTGGATAGTGGACAGAGTTTTAGTGAAAGCAATTGGCAGCAATAAAAGAAAAGTCTGAATTGGTTTTCTGCTATTGTTTTAGCAATGCTTAAGTCTAAGGTTTGACTCAAGGTCTTCTACAGTATGTACACAGTCCATTTTTTTCTTCTCATCACCTAACGCAAAGGTATGTTGACATGTACAGTAAGTGTGTGTTAGTAAAGTGAGCAAATATCTGTATAGTAGATTGTATATTGGAGTGTATAGTGTATGTACAAGTTGAAATGTATAGTATGAGTGTAGTTTGAGTATATAGGAAGTGTACATCATGTACAGGAGTATGTAAATACAAGTGTGTACAGGGGCATGTAAATTATAGTGTAAGATACATTATAAATTTACAGCAACATGTAATGTATAATGCATAAGAGTACAGTGTAGTGTGAATATATGCCACAGAGGAATGTGATTGTAGTGGTGTGAAATGATAGAGTGTATGTATAGAGAGATGTTTATGTGAACTACGAACAAGTGGATAGCCAAAGCCTTGATATGATACATTTTGATGGTGTAGTAATACTTGTTGCATGCTATGTTCTATGATATTGATGCACTTGATGAACACACCATATCAATGCTGCATTTCTATGCACTATGATGTGTACTTGTTACATACACATTACATGCTGACTCACGATGATGGTGGCTACTTGATGATGATCATAGTACATAACCTGTGACCTTGATGTATAACCTATGATGATGTTTAGTAATAGCAGAGCAGAGATACTTCAGTGATTGTGGATGACAATGAGCAATGTGTGGTAGTGACATCTATATGGATGATTTGACAGTGATTAGAGTGAAGAGGTTATCAGCAGTAGATTTAGAGTTTGGTATGTGACAGGTCCACAGGCTCAGCAATCTTCTTCTTAACGGGGTGGAAGGACGGGGCAAGGAAAGGAGGTCATAGCCTCCTTCCAGTGAAGCTGAAAAACTAGGGAGTGGCAACTTCCTTCAGGTCGTGGCCTGTAAATCAGGGGGTCGTAGCCTCCTTTCAGTTGAAGCTGGAAAATTGAAGCCAATATAATAAGGGGGTTGTTCCCTCCTGTTGGAGCAGCGTCCCGCAGCTACAGAAGAAGCTGCTAGTTTAGCTGATAGATAAGTTTTGGCGAAGAGAAGATAAGATAGAGCTACGACGCCGTAGCACGTTTCCAGCTACAGAGCAGAGCCAGAAACCATGACGAAGAAGAAAGAGAAGTCAAGGAAGACAACTGTACCTGAGCGGCCGACAAGAGAGAGCTCACCCACTGCATTGAAGGCAGCGGCGAAGACAGGAGGGCTCAGCAACCCTCATAAAGGAAAAGGAGCAACGAGGCTGAAGCATTGAAGACGAAGGACAGAAAAGTGAAGCGGTGCATAGTACCCATGATCAGCGCCAGGAAGCATGGAAGACTGCAAAGAGCTGTGGTATGATGGAAAGCGGCTACCTCAAGTACAAATATGGTCGACTGTCACTAATTAGGGTTTGCGTTACTGTTGGGACAGGCCCACAGTGTTGTAATGGCAAGACCTTCGGGCTGCCTATAAAGGGATATATTTTGTATGGTAAAGGGGTTCGTTCAGTTGTTAGTTGTTTGTGGATTATTAGAATGTTGTAAAATCCTAGCTCTGGTTCTGTTATTAGCGGTAGCAATCTTACTGTAACTAGTAGCTGGCTTATAGAGCATGCATGTAACGATCCGCAGGGATCGACAGAGAGGGAAGAGTATATTGTAGGAGAGAAATATAGAGAGGAAAAGAGATCTAAGAGAGAAGATCTTGAGCTGCATATGCGATGCAGTAGAACTGTGTTTTACCTTCCCCTGAGCTATAATTAAAACACAGTTCTGTGGACGTAACTTCCATCCTGGAGGTGAACCACGTTAAAATCGAGTGTTATGTGATTGAATTATGTGTTATGTTTACTTGTGCATTTATCAGTCATTTCATGGACCTTGTTTACAGTTGAATGAATGAATGTGTTAATCAGTTTATAGCAATATAGAAGGATAAACATAAGTTGAAGTCTTTGGCATTTTGTATGTGGGTTCATTTATGCTTTGCATGAAACAGTCACTAGTCGCAGTATTGAACAGCATTGTATGTTGAGTCTTGCACGTCGACACGAGCAACGCTAAGTGCGCTAAGCTACAGAGGTAGGATATCGCAGAGAGGTGATACCGCACTAGCAGAGGAGCTGCGGTGCACGATACCGCAGGTTGAGGACTTAGCGTTGGGCAGGAGCTGCGTGTCGCACGGTACGCGGCGATGCGGTAAGGTTGGAGATATTGCAGGTAAGTGGAAGTTGCGCGAAGTGGGAAGGGACCACGCGACTTGCGCAAGGATAGAGGTCTCGCGACTAGCAGAGCTACGAGTAGAGGAGATTGCGCGACACGTAGAGATAGAGGCCTTACGGCTAGCAGAGCTGTGAGTAGCAAGTAGGATGCCCGGAACGTGGTCCAAGACACTTGAGTCTTTGGCCAACCCATTAGAATCACTTTGGGTGAGAATTCAGGCTGCTTGCGGCCTGTCGCCGAAAGGGCCAGTGAGCTAGGGGTGTTGTTGGTTGATTATAGTAAACTCAGGTCTGCCCAAGATAGCCAACAAATGGTTCCGTTGCCGGTTTTGAACAACTGAGCGCTAATGTTCTATTGGCATCCTACTAGAGAAGAGTTTCACCAGTGGCTGGAGTCAAACTTAAAGGAGTTTGCCAAGAAATAAAATCGGAGCCCTAGATTGAGCACAGAGGACTGGTTACAAAAGCATATCTCTTCAGATATACATGCGATATTTTTTGCAACCTATGGAGACGAGCTTTACGACTGGTTATCAAAGTTGACAGATAAGAACATATTCAAGAAGAAAAGAAACATTGTCTGGACACCGGAGCTGATTCAGACCGTGCAGAGCCTCAATAATCCCATTACGAGAGCAGTGGAATTCTGGCTTGCGAGTGTGCTAGAAGGCTTTGTTACAGAATTTGCAGTTGACCAGAGAAAAAGCTTCAGTGAGGCTGAGAGGTACTTCTTCAAAGGATATCGTGGTAAGTACCTAAAATATCTAAACTTGTCCATTAAGATGCTGCTACATGAAAAAGGAGTAATGGACATGATTTCACATGAATAAGTAAAGATAGTAATGTGACAAGAGTTTGAAAGTGATTTTGATGACATTGGATGAACACGTAGTGGCAAGAAATATAAAGTAGCTTTCAGCTCTCCTGTATTTGGAGACATTTCAAACAATATTAGGCAACCGAGTCCTAGTACCACAGAAGAACCAGAGGGGGGTATCCCTTACCATCCCTATACCCCACAGAAACAGATCGGGACTCAGAGTAATCCCATAGGTACTCCATCCAGTAGCTCACAGACAGTACCTACCACCGCTACATCGCCTTCACCTACACCGCTGAGTGGTAGTAATCCAGTCAATCAGAACCCACCATAGAGAAATAGAATGGGAGATGATATGAAGCTACCTACCTTTAAGGGTACATGAGCAGAGGACCCGGAACATCATTGGTTTCTATGCAAATCCATGTGGACCATTAAACAAATCCACGATGATAACATTAAACTTGTACAGTTGGTCACCACATTGAGAGAACAAGCTTTAACATGGTATATGAAGTACGCTGCCACACCCATAACACTCGTCCAGGTCAGGACTGCCATGATTAAAGAGTTTAAGAAACCTAAGTGTCACATCCCCGGTTTCGACCCCGTATGCATGATGTATATAATGTAATTAATCATGGTGAGGAGCTCAAGGTAAAATCCCCACCATCGATTTGGTTGTGTATGTTCGGCAATGGGGATATTGCCGATGGTTTGTCGTGCTATCCGGCACCTTATAATTTGACATCATGTAAACCCGCACATCAATTAAAATAAACCACAACCAGCTACGGCAGTGCAACGTTAAATGAAAAGGTCATGGTTCCAAAGGATAAGGGGTGGGGGATGTCAAACCTTGGTTATGGGGGAAAAACCCATGTTTTATTACCTTTGTTGTTTGCCACCTTTTTGTCTCACCCAACCTTGTCAACCTCTTTAATGCTTTAGAGCTGGTGGTTGAGGAGATATGGCTGAGTGGTTGAGGGCAGTTATTGCCTTTGGGAGTGGGGTGGCAGGGCTGTCAGCTCCATACCCACATCCACACTCCACCCACGTCTACCCATTCTTCTCCCTCACGCACTCTTCCCTGGTCAGTTTTACACTCACTCACCACGATTTTGGGTCTGTTGGTTCCTCACGCACAGGTTTTGGACGAATTGGTCTCACGCAGGCATTTGGTTCCTCTCCATTGCTGTGCATCCTCACGCAGAGAAATCGGGTATGTTTTCCTTGTGTATTTTGCTGTTGGTGCAAGTTTTTCCTCACGCACAGACTGGTTGGGGCGTTCTTTCCATGTGAGAGCCGTGCTCACTGTTTTGTTTGGGGCTGTTGTTTCCCCACGTTTTGTTGGCTGTGGTTTTAACCCACGTATTGGGTTGCTGTTGATTTCACCCACGTTTTGTGGGCTGGGGAGCTCAAATTCGTTTTGGGGTCACCGTTGATTCCCAATGTGTTGATTGGGTCTCCCTGTTTTGGGACTGTGCATAGTTGCCATTGTTTTTACTTTGAAATTGGGCTGTTGTTGTTGTTTCCCTAGTCTGGGATGTTGTGATTGAGCTGTTTTGGCCACGTTAGGGCCAAAACCAACTCTGGGTTGTCCCTTGGACTTGAGCTGTGCTCCTCCATTGTTTGGGGCTGTCCCCTGTTGTTTATGACTTCTTCACAGGGCTGTGAAGGGAATTGTTTGGCTGCTGGTCTGCAGTGGTTGAACCATGGACTGTGCTGGCTTGGCTTGTCTGTTGAAAGCCTGTGAAACCCAGCAGTGTTAGTTCATTGTTTTGTGTCCCCTTGGCTATGTATAAGCCTGCAATTGACCCTTATTCCGGAGGAATCATGCCCAGCTCGGGGGTGGCAGTGTTGCTGAGAGATAGATGAGCAAGCTGGCCTATGGTTGGGTGGAACGTTGCAGGGACGTAGCTGGTTGCAGGTGAAATTCTTCATCAATAGATAAGTGCCGCTGTTTACTTCACGTCTGTAATTTATATTGATGTTCGAATGCTGGAATGTGTTTGTGTTGCTTCCGTTGTATGATTGAAGATAAATGCATCTTGTAATGTTTAATTCCAGCATTTGATTTTCTGTTTATGTTCATGGGGCATTTTGCCCGGCTATGTTGGTCGTGTTGGTCGCGTCCTCTTCGCCGGTTGAGGGACGGGGACGTGACACTAAGTCTGAGTCTCAGTGTATAACAGAGCTCAAGGATATTAAACAGCTACCATCAGAGTTAGTATGGGACTTTGACCAAAAATTCAAAGCTCTTATAGACCAAGTAAGCTTTGAGTTTGCACCGGAGCAGCATAAGGAATGGTTTATTGCAGCACTGCTCCCTCACATCAGACTGCCACTAATGCAGCAGAAACTCCAGACGCAAGATGACACGTTGGAGATGGCGATGAAACTAGAAGCTTCACCTTTAGCTGAAACTAGCGCAGGCATGACAACTCTACAGAACCAGTTGGCCAACCTCACGTTACAGATACATGAAATTAAGAAAGGGAAAGAGGTTATGCAAGACATATGGTGCTTACGATGTAAAGCACAAGGTCATACCAAAGACAACTGTCCAGTCTTTGCAGAATATTTAGCGTCAGGGGAACCTAACCCCTTACCACAAATGCAAGGGCCATGGTGTGAAATATGCAAGACGCGGGGACATCAGCCTCAGCAATGCCCTCTGCTTCAGAAATATGTACAGACACCTAAGAACCTATACTGTGTCTTCTGCAAGTCCGTCGAACATGATGAACAGAATTGCCGAGCCTATGATCTCATGTTAGATAGAAAAAATGACGTGTACAGAGTCCAGTCAGAAACACAGGGTCCAGCAGCAGGACCACAGCCTGATCCGGCTTATAGTGGTCGTGGAGGAGGATTCATAGGACGAGGACGTGGAGGAGGCTTTGGCCGAGGAGAAGGTTTTGGCCGTGGTCGTGGACCAATCACTTGTTATAACTGTGGAATTATAGGGCACTACGCTAGGGACTATCAGAGCCCCACCACCACTTGTAACTACTGCAAATCTTATGATCATACTATAGAGGAATGTCCTACCTTGATAGCTAAGATCAGAGAGCCTAAACCAGCAGCACACCAGAACATCCAGCTTATTGCTGCTGAGCTGGATGAACCAGAACCAAGAGTCAACATTGTGACTCGTAGTGGTGCTTCCACCAGTGGGACATCGCAGGATATCGAAAAGAACACAATTCAGTAGTGGGTGCGCAGAGCTCCTAGTAAAGCAACATCACTCGACCTGTAGAAGAATAAAGAGACATTTCACGAAGCCAAGGATTTCTTTGATAAACCTATGCAATCAGGATCCCAGGTACCACCATCTAGGGGTGCACTGCAGCAAGCACCTTGTGGCGATAGCCCTGAACAGATACTGCAGGCTACCACATCGGGAAGATGCAACGAGGATGAATCGACAGGAAGCGTACAATCCTTCCTGCGCAGTTGCTTGAAACTCGTGAGAAATGAAAAAGCTATCGGCGAGCTCCAACGCATCATAGATCAGTGTCAGCAACCTTCTCTCTTGGGCAGTGCACACCGCGCTATTCATAATATTATAGAACATACAAGGACCGGAAGAGAGATGAAGCTCACAGCACAGATTAGAGAGTTTGAAATGGATGAGGTCATCTTAGATCTAGGATCAGAGGTGAATGTTCTGACTAAGCAAACATGGGAACAGATGGGTAGCCCTCAGTTAGTCAGATCGCCTATCCACCTGAGATTAGCTAACCAGCAGCGAGTATCACCATTGGGTCGACTGTCGCAGGTGACAGTTGACATCGACGGAGTTCGCAGTTTTGTGAACTTCGAGGTTATAGAAATCATTGGCGACAGTCGACCGTATACAGCATTATTAAGTATCGATTGGGCGATCGGTAGCAAGGTGGTCATCGACCTAAAGAGAAGACAAATGACCTTTGAGGATGCACAGATCCAGGTCATCGCACCGTTGGATCCTCACCAGGGTCCTAGATATATTGAACCTATCCGAGCAGAGGAGGAGGCACGTAACATAGATAGTCTCTACCAGATGACTACGAACCAGAACGACTACACTGAATCCAACCGCAGAAGGGAACATTAGTTGGCGATGTGACAGCTCATGCGCATCGGATTCCGATGTTGGTCAAGATAATTGGTAGAACAGACTTTACGAAGTCTCAACGCGTAGATGTGCGTTTATGAGTAAGTCACTACGATGGATTGGCGCAGAGATCACTGAGATTCCATCATATCATGGTCTGGCAGATATCCAGGACTTCCTTGAGCAGTTTAAGCAACAGATTCCTTACGAGCAGAGGATCACAGCTATGGACCTTGCAGTACGAGCCACACCTGCAAGATGGTGGTATGCGCATAAAGAGAATATCGCATCATGGGATGATATTAAAAGATTGATGACGATCATATTTTCTGTCGACAGAGAGTATGTCCCATAGAAGTACACAGGAGAGAGTGACCCCAGGTCACACATTCAGACATGTGAACAGAACTGGTCGGACATTCCCGAGGACGAATGGGTTCACCGATTCATTCACACATTGAACACAGTTCCAAGGAACTGGTACACAAAGACTGAATTGCGCAAGGGGACGACCACATGGTCACTTATGACAGACAGTTTCCTACTCACCTTCGCGTTTGAATCAGAACATCCAAGTGTTGCTTAGGCCCTAGACATAATCAAGATCAATATATTTGAGGACTGTACCATCTCAGTGCAGGCTCAACCTGAGTGGGCCATCCAGTTGCAAGCCAGGCTTGAGTGCTATAATTTCGCAGCAAAGTCAGACAATGAAGATAAGGATGAGGATGAGAATCCTCGCAACACCAACATTCCGGAGTCAGAAGGGACTCACGATGTTGAGGGACCACAGTTAGAGATTCCAGCAATCACCGAACCCATCAAGATTAAAAAAATCAATATTGGCACAGACGCAAAACCTAAGTTTGCCTCTATTGGAGACTATTGGAACGATGAAACAGTCGGACAGATTGCAGATTTGTTACATGACTATTAGGACCTATTTCCCACCAAGTTCATAGAGATGAAGGGAATAGTTGGAGACCTGGGAGTTATGAGGATACCATTGAAGGAGGATGCTAGACCAGTTAAGCAACGCCCATATAGATTGAATCCGCGCTACAAAGAAAAAGTTAAGGATGAGATTGATAAGATGCTAGCAACAGGCATCATTGAACCAATGGAAGAAAACGAATGGGTTAGCCCCATGGTCGTACAAGAAAAGAAAACAAAAGGAGACATCAGGATCTGTGTCGATCTGCGCAAGCTCAATGATGCATCGCTTCATGATCCATTTCCGACACCGTTCACTGATGAGGTATTAGACAACGTGGGAGGACAGGAGGTCTACTCCTTCACTGATGGCTTTTTAGGCTACCATCAGATCAGAATACATCCAGAAGATCGATCCAAGACCACCTTTGCAACAGAATGGGGCTCGTTCCAGTATACGGTAATGCCCTTTGGTCTTAAGAATGCACCAGCTATATTTTATAGAGTAGTAGTTGCTGTATTTAAAGAATACATCCATAAATTCCTAGAAGTATATTTCGATGATTGGACTATATTTGGACTAATCGACAAGCACATAGGAGATTTAAGACTGATGTTAGAGAAATGTAGGCAGTACCAGATTTCTCTAAACTTGAAAAAATGTATATTTTGTGCACCATTCGGTATTTTGTTGGGTCATATTGTGTGCAGACAAGGATTGATGGTAGATCCCATGAAGATTTCCATCATTGTAAATCTTCCAGCACCCAACTAAGTCAAGCAACTGAGGACAGTACTTGGTCATACCGGGTACTACAGAAAGTTCATCAAGGGCTACGCAAAGATTATAGCACCAATGGAGAAATTGCTAAAGAAAGATGTAAAATTCCTATGGAATGAGGAATGTTAGCAGAGTCTAGACACACTTAAGGAGAAGATGGTTACAGCACCCATCTTAGTATTTCCAGACTGGACTAAGCCATTTCATGTACACGTGGATGCGTCTGGCATCGCACTAGGGGTTGTTTTAACACAACCAGGAGAAGGAGATATTGACCATCCTATCGCATACTCCAGCAGAAAGCTATCGACAGCAGAAAAGAACTCCACCACAACAAAAAGAGAAGGCCTAGCTATGGTGTACGCACTGCAGAAGTTCAGGCACTACCTATTGGGTGCCCCATTCAAGATGTTTATTGACCATTCTGCCTTGAAGTATCTGGTCAATAATCCAGTGTTAGGGGGGAGAATATGCAGATGGTTACTCCTCTTTCAGGAGTATGATTTCGAAATCATTGTGAAACCAGGAAGACTGAATGCTGGACCTGATCATCTGTCGCGGATAGACTCAGGAGAAGAACCAAGTAACCTAGATGACAATCTGCCAGACGCGCCGTTGTTTTCTATCCATATCGCAGACGATTACTATGCCGATATTATTCAATTCCTCACTACAGGAGTAGCACCTGATGAGTTTACTAAGCAGCAAAAGAAGCAGTTGGTCGTTAAAGCAGCAGACTTCACCCTCATCGCAGGACACCTATACAAGTTAGGTCTGAATGAAGTTTTGCACAGATGTGTGATGCCGCATGAAAAAGACGCTATTATCAGAGAGGCACATTCAGGAACCGCAGGAGGTCATTTCACAGGAAAGCCGACTGTGCAGAAAATCCTGGAGGCAGGATTATGGTGGCCTACGTTGCATAAAGACACCAAGGACTTTTGCAGATGCTGCGATATCTACCAAAGGGTAGGAAAACCCTCGCGACGCGATGAAATGCTGTTGCGACCGCAGGTCACGCTGCGTGCATTTGAAAAATGGGCTATAGACTTTGTGGGTCCTCTCAATCCACCAGGAAAGCGCACTGGTGTGAGATATATTATCACTGGAATAGAGTACCTCACCAGATGGGTAGAGGCCAAAGCAGTAAGAAATTGTGATGCTGCTACAGCCGCACAGTTCCTTTTTGAAAACATCATCAGTAGATTTGGATGCCCATTAATTTTGATGAGTGATCAAGGAACACATTTCTTGAACCACACCATTGAGGCCTTGACAGAAGAATTCCAGATTCAGCACCATAAGAGCACTCCCTACCACCCACAGGCTAATGGTACGGTGGAGGCCTTTAATAAGATTTTAGAAAATGCTCTTACTAAGATCTGCAATAGCCAAAGGAATGATTGGGACCTCATATTTAACATTGTATTATGGGCGTACAGGACCACATGCAAGAAACTTATGGGACACACACCTTTCAACTTGGTGTATGGACAGGAGGCTGTTATACCTATGGAGTATATTCTTCCCAGTTTAAGAATCACTCAGATTACCGGGATGACTGATACAGACACAGTGGAGGAAAGGCTAGCACGGCTGCTTGCCTTAGAAGAAGACAGATTCATCGCCGGATTCCATCAGAAAGTGCAGAAGGCACGAGAAAAAGATTGGCACGACAGACACATTAAGATTAAGACTTTCCAGATCGGAGACCTAGTGCTCCTCTATGACAGCAAATTCATTCAGTTTCCAGGAAAGTTCAAGACGCATTGGCTGGGGCCATATCAGATACAACAAGTTACAGAGGGAGGTGCCGTTCAGCTCAGCCAGCTGAATGGGGAGCTTCTTCCCACATGGATTAATGGTAGTAGGCTTAAGCTCTATAGTGATAGCCACCACACCTATCAAACCTAGCTTAACCAGTTTATGGTGGTGCAGATGTCCAGTGTAGTTGAAAGGAGGCATTGCACCGGGAACTAGTCTACACCGGCAGGTATTTTCTAAGTATGAGGAATCGCATAAGGTCGGTTCAGTTTTGCGCAAGTCATTAGTGGCTTGAGGGAAAAAAAAAGTATTGTTTTACGCAGGTGATGCGGAGTCGCATCGCGGCAGTGTGATGTTTCCCCGTGCCACGTATTTAGTTTTGCAATCGACATAGGGCCAGTCAAATCACCCTCTGATAGGCAGTTAATGAGGAAATGACCGGTATATCTTACCGTAGATTTGGCAGCAATATAATCAATTTTTCCAGATTTGGCAAATCTTCGACGAGACCGGCGCCTGTACACACACGACGAGGGAAATTCGATCGGATTTCCGCATTTATTAAGGATCGGATGATGGGTGTGGTCTTGTCCTTGCATTTATTACGACCGACGAGTTCAGTATAGATGACCGTTGCGTCTGGGATTATCGTATTGGGCATAAAAGCAGAAACTATTCATTTGGGAGGGCTACATTGACAAAGAACCGAGAACTGTAGAGTGCATTGTTAAGTTCTCCCTATGCAGAGTTCATCCCATTACAGAGTGTTGTGATTTTCAAAAGTTGCAGCCATTGCACGTCCACCGTTTTACACAGACTAGGTTCTGTTCGAGGACGAACCTTTAGAAGACATGCCGAGACGCTTCGACCCTGGTGGCCGTAGATCCGCTATGACGATGCCGCCCAGGGTTGTGAAATTAGGTACATCACAGGTCAGACAGCCGCTAAGGATGAAGAGTCAAGCGCCAGAAGTAGAAGTTGTCACCAAAGTCTCTGCTAAGGAGAAGAAGAATGTCGAGCCGATCACTGAAGATAAGAAAGTAGAGTAGAAGAATGATGAGAAGAAATCTCCCGCCAGGAGGAAAGTAAAAATGAGAAAAAGAAAGCAACGGGAGAAGGTCGTCGACCTATCTGATCAGCTAAGAGAAGCATAAGAGATTGCAGAGGCAACAGAACGAAAATATGATGAACAGAGGCAACATGAGTACCTGGAGCACCTCAAAGAGAATAAAAGTGGAAGAGGACAGCAAACCCAGCAGACGGTAGAATTCCAGCATGCAGACAAAGGCTTGTTCTCGGAACGGAATTCATGGTTTGTATCTCTTTCATATAGA
>LPNX010127162.1:188480-254176 GCA_001517045.1 Pseudotsuga menziesii
CACCAGGTGAATCACACATTGTATGGCCTTCCCCTGTCCCGCTGCAGACTCATTAGCCCCTATGGACCAATTTTTGTCTTTTGATGTATCATTGACCATCCCTAAAAACATTAGAAAAATGATATACGCGGCCTTTTCCCCGATAACCGCGTACATACGTGGATATTCTCTCTATAGTCGCATACATCGGGATGTGTGCATAATCCAAAATCCTTTGGAGCGTTCCTTGACTTGGATCCGACTCATATGACTCCTGGCTTTCCATATGCCTTGAGATCGCACGGATTCGACCTTTCAGTATCCATTTGAAAAGCTATATAAGGAACCCATTGAGACATCGAAAGCATAAGAGAGAATTGAGAGTATCGAAACTATAGTCCATTGTTGCCAGAACTTATGCTTGATTCTGCATCCCTTTGTCCCTTGGAGCACTGTTGTGTTCTTCCCAAGCTTGCCTTTTGCTAGTAAGCTTGCTATCGAAGTGATGGAGGATTGAGGTGGTGGAGGCCCAAGTGGGGGATTCAGTTTCTCTGGTTCGCAGACGTGCCGTCAGAGGTTGTCACTTGTAATCTCTGATTCATATTAATAGAAATATCTTTTCCTGTCCAGTAATGTGTATTTGAATGAATATTATATCCATTGGAATATGTCAAATGCTTATACATTATTGATTATATATGCTAGAATAGATCTAACACCATGAAATATAGTATGTTTGTATTGTTTACTTGTTGTTGAGGACATGCTATAACAATTCAAGCTGAAGATTGGAAAGCTCAACGGGGATCTACTTCAACCATCCGGAATAAGGTACGAGGTTCGATCCTTTAGTATTAAATGTTTTATTTCTATTGCATATTGGGAAAGATTGATTTCTGGAGTCTAGCTATCTGTTGTGGTACCCCAAGCCATAGGAATTTCTCTCCGTAATAGGACCAACTATGCATTCTGGAGCATAGGAATGAGAGCCTTCATAGAAGCTCAAGGAATCAAAATATGGAAGAGTATCGAGAATGGGTACAAAGTACTAAAGATCGTGCAAACTGAAGCAGGCGAGCTGGTTCAATACAACAACAACTCGAAGGCCAGAAATCATCTTCTAAGTGCTATAAACGAATCTGTATTCAACAAAGTGATGAACTGCCCCTTTGCAAAAGAAATGTGGGACAAACTCCAAACCACATATGAAGGAGACATGAAAGTCAAGGAAGCCAAACTTCAAACATACAGGGGACAATTCGAACAGCTAAGAATGAATGAAGACGAAGACATAACAACTTATATTCTTCGGGTTGATCAGCTTGTGAATACCATCATAGGTTTGGGAGAAGAGGTTGAGCAGGCTAAAGTTGTTCGGAAAATTCTAATAACTCTTCCCAAAAGGTTCAACCCCAAGATCTTTTCCTTAGAAGAGAGAACAGATCTAAAGACTATGACATTGGATCAACTGCGTGGGACTCTAGTAGCTTACGAAATGAGAATTGAAGATGAAGACATGTCAAGAAAGGAAGCAACATTCAAGATCTCCTCCAAACAAGCTAGGAAGAACAAATCAACAAAAGACAAACCGACAAGTGATGAATCTGATGATGAAGAAAAAGCCAACTTTGTTCGGAAATTAAAGAGAGGCACTGGAAAATACAAAGGTAAGCTACCTCTTAAATGTTTTTCATGTAGAAAGATAGGTCATTTTGCTTCTAAATGTCCATATGCAAAGAACTCAGATGGTGAAGAGGATGACAGTTTTAAACCCTACAAGAAGTCCAATAATTACAAGAATAATAACAGAAGAAAGTTTGAAATGAAGAAAAGTCTCTACACAAAAAGAGACAATAGCTCATCCAGTGGTGACTCTGACAATAACAGTGGCAGTGATTCTAATGATGACAATGAACCAGACAAGGTACTCTTTATGGAAATAAGCTCAAATAAGGATCATAATAGTAAAGAAGAATCCGAAGATGAAGGAGAAGTAGATCTTGAGGCAGAACTTGTAAGCGCCTTGAAAGAGCTGAAGAAAGCCAGGAAGGAAAATAGAATGCTTAAGGAAGAGGCACAACGGTTTGAACAAACCATTGTTGACTTGAAGACCAAACTAGAAGAAGCCAAACGAGTTGAAGACTCTCTTACTGAACAACTAATGACAAATATAAGAGAAAAGGAGAGTCGTGAGGCTGAGATAGTATCTCTGAAGAACAAGCTGCATACGAAATATATCGCAAAGTGTTATGAAAACAACTCCAAGGTTCTAGAACAAATCATCAGCAATCAAAAGTCATTCTTCGACAAGACTGGTATAGGATACAAGCAGAATACAAATGAAGCCTCTAGCCCAATATTGATAGATAATGAAAAGAAGCCAAGAAGGTATGCAGAAGTTGTCAAGGACTACAAGAATGAAGAAGAGATCGAATGTCAGCCAGAACAACCCATATTAGAAGAAGGGCCAACAGAAAGACCAGATCTCAGAAAAGCACCTCCTCCATATATTCCCAGGTATGGATACTTCTTTTATGGGCATTGCTTTACATGTGGAAGATTTGGACACAAAGTTGTAAACTATTTTCAAAGAAACTTTGAGACAAGGAATAACCTTGCAATCCTTAGAAAACCATAGTACAACAACAGATTTGGTCCCTTGAGATCAGAAATAGAGTGTTACAAGTGTAACAAGTGTAACAACTTTGTACATATAGCCAGAAATTGCAGAAGGAGGATACCAACAGTAAGAAATTAGGACATGCCCAACAAGGTATGGATTAAACACAATAACAACTATGAATGTGGTATTTCTCTTCAAGCCCAAAATCATGGCTCTAGTAAATGGTATGTTTATAGCGGTTGCTTTAAGCATATGACAGGTGACAAAGATGCTTTCATCAATATTGAAAAGGATAAAGGATATATATCATTCAGGAACAACAATTCAGCAAAAGTATCGGGAAAGGGCACAGTGAAGCTCAGAAGTAAAAACTCCTTTGTTGAAAATGTCTTTCTTGTGGATAACATGAAACATAATTTTCTAAGCATCAATCAGATGTGTGATCAAGGACATGAACTCATCTTCGACTCAAAAGGATGCAAAATAAGAAAGCAAGGATCAAGGAATTTAGTAGCCACAACCACTAGGACTCCAAACAACATATACGTGTTAGATGAGATTGAGTCCGAAAAATATCACTTGGGAAAAGAAGATGAAAGTTGGCTTTGGCACAGAAGAATGGGGCATATAAATTTTGACAATTTGGTCAAAATCTACAAAAACCAAGCAGTTCGAAATATGTCGGAAGTCACAAAGCCTGCTAACTCTGTATGTGAATAGTGTCAACATGGAAAACAAACAAGAGTGCATTTTAAGACGAAAGAGCATTCTTCTACAACACCTTTGGAGATCATTCACATTGACTTATTTGGACCAACCAAAAGCAAGGGACTGAATGGTGAAAAATACTTCATGCTACTCATTGACGACTATACCAGGATGACATGGGTATGTATTCTCAACAAAAAGTCAGAAGCATTTGGATGTTTCAAAACGTTCAAGAAACTGGTCGAGAATGAAACAGGGTCAGAAACAAGTGCCTCAAATCTGACAATGGTGGGGAATTCACCTTTGATGAATTCAACAAGTACTGTGAAGAGCATGGAATAAAGAGACAATTTTCAGTAGCCAGAACACCTCAGCAAAGTGGAGTTGCTGAAAGAAAGAATAGATCAGTAATGGAGATGGCTCGAACCATGTTGAATGAATCCAAGTTAAATGACAAATTTTGGGGACACGCAGTTCATACAGCAGTACACATTTTAAACAGAGGATTACTCAGAAACAAAAATGTTAAAACTCCCTACCAGCTATGGATCGGAAGAGCAACAAGTGTACGACACTTCAAAATCTTTGGAAGCAAGTGCTACATCAAAAGAGAAGATAAAAAGATTGGAAAATTTGACTCTCGAGTAGATGAGCGCATATTCGTTGGATATTCATCGAAGAGGAATGCTTTCAAATGCTACAATCTGAGATTAGACAAAGTGATTAAAAGCATTAATGTGAAGATAGATGAAGGAAGACTAACATCACCCAGAGAAGACTCAGAAGAATTAGACGATGAAAAAGAGGAAGGCTCCAAGCAAAAGAATGTGAAGAAAATTAAAGTGGAAGAACAACCAGATGGGGACGAAGAGCAACTCACGAAAGATGAATAACATAATCAGCCAACTATCGAACAAGAAGAACAGAAGGATCAATTAACACCTAAGAACTGGTACCAGAAGAATCATCCATCAAATCAGCTTATTGGTGATAAGGATGTTGGAATAGGAACCAGAAGAAGACAATCTAGAAGAAATGAGCAAGTACACTTCTCTCTTTTGTCTACAACTGAACCTGGAACTTTTGCATAGGCCAGTACAGATGAACAATGGGTTAAAGATATGGAAGAGGAACTAGATCAAATTGAGAAGAATGAAACTTGGGAACTTTTTCCTAGACCACGTAACAAGAATGTAATTGGCACAAAGTGGGTTTTCAGAAACAAAATGAATGAAGATGGACAGGTGATTAGAAACAAAGATCGATTGGTTTGTAAAGGTTATGCTCAGATCGAAGGAATATACTTTGAAGAAACATATGCACCAGTAGCTAGAATGGAAGCTATCAGAATGATATTCACTTACGCTTGCTCCAAAGACATCAAAGTGTATCAGATGGATGTAAAATCAGCTTTTCTGAATGGGGAATTGGAAGAAGAAGTCTACATCGAACAACCAGAAGGATTTCAACTTTCAGAAAATGAGGACTATGCATGTAGACTCAAAAGGGACTTATATGGGCTAAAGCAAGCTCCTAGGGCTTGGTACTCTAGATTGGAAAAGTACTTACTACAAAAAACTTTAAGAGGGGAAGTGCAGACAACAATTTGTACATCAAACAAAACAATGATAGCATTATCATCATTGAAGTTTATGTTGATGATATCATCTTTGGAAGTGATGATGATTCACTAAGTCAACAATTTTCTAAGGACATGCAGAAAGAGTTTGAAATGTCATTACTCAGTGAATTGACCTTCTTCTTGGGACTCCAGATATCTCAAAGAACAGAAGACATTTTTATTGCTCAGACAAAATACATCAAGGAGATGCTAAATAAATTCCAAATGGAAGACTGTAAACCTGTGAGTACTCCCATGATCACTAGTTGTAAGTTGAGCAAATACAATGAATCTAAGGAAGTTGATCAAAGGCTCTATAGATCAATGATTGGTAGTTTGCTATATGTAACAGCCTCTAGACCAGATGTGTTGTAGGTCGTTGGTCAAGTTGCAAGATTTCAAGCTGCCCCAAAGGAAACTCACATTATAGCAGTTAAAAGGATCTTCAGTTATCTCAAAGGAACCATGGATTTTGGACTTTGGTATCCAAATGGAAATGAGATGATATTAATAGCTTATTCATACGCAGATTGGGCAGGACGTGTTGACGATAGAAGAAGCACTAGTGGAACAACTTTCTTTCTAGGCAGTTGTCTGATATCTTGGTCAAGCAAAAAACAGTCTTCGATATCCTTATCAACCGCAGAAGCAGAATATATAGCAACAGCAGCTTCTTGTACTCAGATTCTTTGGATGAAGCAAACCCTGCAAGACATACACGTGACATGTAATCAACCAATTCCTATTTTATGTGACAATACGAGTGCCATCAGTATCTCCAAGAATCCAGTTATGCATTCCAAGACCAAGCACATTCCAATCAAATTTCACTTTCTTCAGGAATAGGTCACAAAAAAGAATATCAAGTTGGAATATATTGGGACAAAATAACAGGTTGCAAACATTTTTACTAAGCCTCTCCCAAGAGAGACTTTTGAGTACCTCAGAGAAAAATTGGGAGTCATACTATCTCCTAATTGAATTCATCTATCTTCAACAGCACTGCAGTATGACAGGGGGAGCATGATAGAAGTACCCTTTGCCATTGTTGACAAAGGGGGAGAAAAGGTTGAACAAGGAAGGTAAAGGAAGCATGATCTAAGGGGGAGTTTTATGGATAAAGGAAGATCATTCGAAGGGGGAGATTTGGAGTTGTCATCAATGACAAAGGGGGGTATTGTTGATTAAGTTGTAATTGATGCCAACAATGTATGGTCATTGATGCCAACACGTGTGTCTTGGTGCCCCTTGAGGAGCCCATGAGGGTTATGTAAGTGTCAGTGTCTAAGGAGACCTTTTGACCTTGTCCAAGCCCAAGTCTGAAGCCCTTGGATCCCTTGGGACAATGGCAAAATCCCTGAACACCCTGTAGTGTTTAAGTACCCCTAAGATGTTTCTATAGTTCCCTAGTCATTTCTTTGGTTTCCCCATACCACAACCTATGCCCTCAAAACACTAATAATACCCTTGTTGCATGGTGATACCTATTGCACCTTTACATTTTCCTTTGAAGACCTTATTTGATTACCCTTAAACCCACAAGGCCCATAAAACCCTTACCATTAAGTTAAAGTGTTAAAAAAAATTTATCAATAAAAAAGATTATTAACAAATAAATAAAATAGTAAGATAATAAACTTAATGTTTACCCACCTTTGAAAGCATGTTTCTAATAATCAATTAAACCTTTTAACCGTCCTTTAAGGTCCTGTTTAAGTATTTATTTTAAAATAATCTTTAAATCATTTTTTTTAATTTAATAAAAAGAAAACCATCAAGTGTTCAAATAATAAAGCTGTTTAAATATAATAAATCCCTAACCTCCAACGTTGGCTTTGAATCCTCTTTAAAATGTAAAGCAACTTTATTATATACCCATCCACTTTATATAAAAAAAATTAAACATTATTTTAATATGGTGAAAGATCTACTTTTAACGGATACGTATGGCATGTTGGAATTTAAAAAGTAAAGCAACATTATTATATACCCATACACTATGTTAAAATTAATTATTATTTTAATATGGTGGAAGGCCTCCTTTATTTTTAAAGGATACGTGTGGTATTAAAAAGTTTTTTTTTTCATCCTTTTTTTATGCATCGAAGTCACGATTGAGTCCAGCCTTATTAAAGTGACGTGGCTCATCAAATTTGTGGAAGAAGGTTAATAAAACTTTTAATCTACAAGTCAGTGCTAACTTATCCTCAATGTCAAGGTTGGTGTATAAATGAACCAAACCTTTGTCACTCTCTAAAAAATAAGTGGACGGTGTTCTTCACTGGTTTATGACTAAGGATTCTCATGGGTACAGTTAGTAGCAAAAGAATAACGAGCAAACCCGAAATTTAGCAGAGTTTACTGCAAACTCAAATTTTACAGACAGTAATTTGTTTTTTTTGTTGACTGCTGGTTGAAGTAAACAGTTCGTAGGAGCAGAAAAGAGAACTCGTGGAGCAGAACAGTCAATCCTACACCCAAGTTTTTCACAGTTTTTTCAATCTAGTTTTTATCATTGGTTTCTTCTTCTTTAGATAGTGGACAGAGTTTTAGTGAAAGCAATTGGTTTTCTGCTATTGTTTTAGCAGTGCTTAAGTCTAAGGTTTGACTCAAGGTCTTCTACAGTATGTACACAGTCCATTTTTTTTATCATCACCTACAGCAAAGGTATGTTGACATGTACAGTAAGTGTGTGTTAGTAAAGTGAGCAAAGGTATGTATAGTAGATTGTATATTAGAGTGTATAGTGTATGTACAAGTTGAAATGTACAGTATGAGTGTAGTTTGAGTATATAGGAAGTGTACATCATGTACAGGAGTATGTAAATACAAGTGTGTACAGGGGCATGTAAATTATAGTGTAAGACACATTATAAATTTACAGCAGCATGTAATATATAATGCATAAGAGTATAGTGTAGTGTGAATATATGCCACAGAGGAATTTGATTGCACTGGTGTGAAATGATAGAGTGTATGTATAGAGAGATGTTTATGTGAACTATGAACAATTGGATAGCCAAAGCCTTGATATGATACATTTTGGTGGTGTAATAACACTTGTTGCATGCTATGTTCTATGATATTGATGCACTTGATGAACACACCATATCAATGATGCATTTCTATGCACTATGATATGTACTTGTTACATACACATTACATGCTGCTGATGATGATAGTGGCTACTTGATGATGATGATAGTACATAACCTATGACTTTGATGTATAACCTATGATGATGTTCAGTAATAGTAGAGTAGAGATACTTCAGTGATTGTGGATGACAATGAGCAGTGTGTGGCAGTGACATCTACATGGATGATTTGACAATGATTAGAGTGCAGAGGTTATCAGCAGCAGATTCAGAGTTTGGTATGTGACAGGTCCACTGGTTCAGCAATCTTCTTCTTAATAGGGTGGAAGAATGGGGCAAGGAAAGGAGGTCGTACCCTCCTTCCAGTGAAGCCGAGAAAGTAGGGAGTGGCAACTTCCTTTAGGTTGTAGCCTAGAAATTAGGGGGTCGTAGCCTCCTTCCAGTTGAAGCTGGAAACTTGAAGTCTATATAATAAGAGGGTTGCTCCCCCCTTCTAGTTTTTTCTGGAAAACCATTTTTAAAAGGCTTATGTGGTTTTACCCCTAGAACTTGGGTTTCCACGTCAAAAACTATTGTGCATCTTGCTATTTTTATACACATTGATGATGTGATGTGATTGGTGATCAACAACCTGCTTTTGATTAAAATTTTATTGTACAAATACTGATTCACCCCACTCTCAGTATTTCAGCACAATTATTCGGCCAAATAATTGTTCGGTCGAATAACTATTTGGCCACCGGTCAAAATCACCGGCTGACTATGCGTTTCGTCAATTTAAACGGTTCACCGTTAAAAAGTATTCGGCCGAATAAAAACGAATAAATATAGTTATTCGGCCGAATAACTTCCGCTATGTTGCTCGGGCACCCAATTTTTATGAAAGTGTTACCCAACTTCGCATTTTCACCCAATGCTTTTACTTGTTTCTTTTTCAAGGTATGTACTATTACCCACTTGTATCATTTGATAGTTAATGTCCACATGCACGGAGTGCATGAATTCTGTCAATGTGGACATAGTGCATGAACTCTGTCCATATGGACAGAGTTCATGTATGGACAGAGTGCATGAACTCTATCCATTTGGACACAGTTCATGAACTCTGTCCTTGTGAACAGAGCGCATGAACTCTGTCCAAATGGACAGAGTACAACATCTTTTTGTTTGGAATTAAATTCTACCATTGCTTTCTATACTCTATTTTATTATAACATGTCTCTTATTATGGTAAGTGTGTATATTTCTAATCAGTGTACCTATAATGTCCCATGTAGTAAATACAAAATAAATCAAAATTTTTATCCCACTACTCCAAGATTAGCTCTATGATTACCATTGCTTACTTCTTGCTTTGTTCGTATTTGGGTGGCTTACTAGATAAAGATGACTACTATGATTTTAATTGTTTCTAATTTTGAGTGCTTACATTGTAACCACCTATCGTAATAATTCAAATCGAGAACAATTTTTTATGATTCTATGGAATAATGAAAATATTTGTAGATATAATTTATGTATTAATTTAAGATTTAAATTAAGATTTATGTTCATGAATTGACCACTTATCGTAATAATTCAAATCGAGAACATTTTTTTATGATTCTATGGAATAATGAAAATATTTGTAGATATAATTTATGTATTAATTTAGTATTTAAATGAAGATTTATGTTCATGAATTGATTCCTTGACATAAATAAATGTAACTTTTACTTAATATTTGACCATATTGGTTCCATTCATTTAAAACATCAAAAACACAAAGATTGACACATGAATTTCTCATACATCCAACAATAAATTCGTTATATTCATTTTAAGAACTATTAGATAATATTAGGGACATCTAGGTCCTTATTAAAAAATTAGTTTTTTTAGTAGCTAGGTCTTTGAATTTGAGGAATTAACATGTAGAATTTGAATATGTTATGAGTTGATATTTGTGTAAACTTGTAGATATCATATCAAATGGAAAGAGAGCATCCTTTGAGACAGAAGTGTAGGATGTCATCACATTCTTCGGGATTTGGTGACCTAAATGATAATCAAAGGTTGTTGGCTTCACCTCGAGATTCAAGCTTATTATATAGTTCACATTCATCCGATCATCGACGAGGAAATAGTGGTAGATATGATTCTCCCTTATCCTTCGTGGGTGAACATGGATCTCGACCTTCTGTACAAGAGACAAGCGTGGATGCAGAGCAAGGTTCGTAAGAGGCTCGTCATCCTACACAGGGTGGCGAAGGTCAAGCTAGGATGCAATATGTTCAACTAGTTGAGGGTTGTACACCCATTATGACCTATCCATCAAATTTATCGGAAGAGCTTCCATGGTAAAGTGGTCTTCAACAAACGACCCTTGAAAGCTGCAGAGCTCACTATGACAAGTTGCAAAACGATCTTTCTAGTTTGGATCTCACTCCAAAGAACAAACAAAGTATAGAGATGGTTTTTCAATCATTACAAAAATTCATTGAGGTATATGAGGATCTTGGACCAACAACAGATGGTTTTTTTGTCTTGATGCAGAGAAGAAAGGCACAGGTGATGGGTCCATACAAGTGGGCTGTTATGAAGGAGAGAGTGACTGGAGAACAGGCCAACTCAAGGTTTAACTTCAAAGAGGGCCTAAAGCGTAAAGCATTGAAAGTGCAATATTTTAAGCACCCTGAACTTGCACATTTTTTATATGATCGGTCCCTTGTAGCCTATGGTCAGTTGCCATGGAACGATGAGGTTCCTAATTATTTTGCTAGGTTTTCTTATGCCAATTTTTTTTAAATATGAATCCAAACTATACTGATATTCATTCCAAGTTTTATGGAGTTGGAAAGGGGAGGATATGTAATCGAAAAGGTGCTTTTAGAGATCCTAGTACTCTTCGACCTCCACCTCAGATATTTCATCCACCTAGGCTTGTGACTTACAAACGAAGATGGAGCCCACATCACAAGTTGGGACAACTGCAAGACATAATGTTGCCAAAGGTTTAACTTCGGAATTTGTAGGAGTTGATGTTGGATTGAGTCGAGAGAGGGTTCGAGCCACTATTCGGCATAATTTTGTTTACAAAACAAATGATGAGTTAGATCGTATGGGCATTGAATATCTAAAAGCCAATGCGAAGGTTTGTCGTGATATAGCTTCAGATAGAATATCTAATGACACGTTAAGTATAGAAGAGGTTTGTGTACTTTCAATTTATTTACTTTATTTATTTATTTTGAATTGAACTTTTTGTTACATTATATCTATGTATGATATTATTATTTTTTGATGTATAGTAGTAAATACATTATGTAAATGTTTATTGGTTTCAGTTTTCTCAATTGTTAAATGAACATAATTTTAGAGTCTCCACTAGTCAAAATGCTGGAAATGTAGAAGAGCATTTTGGAGAGGCATATTTATTACTTACATATTTATATTTATGTTTGAAAGATATTTTAACTTTTTAAAAAAAAATTAACTATGTATCTTATTGTTAATTTGACTTATCCATGCAGGTTTATTTAGATTCAAACTTTTTAGATTATTTTCCATCTATTGTGAGCTAAAGTTTTTTTTTTTTTTTCGGCTTTAAGTTAATTGCTTAAGCTTAGTTTTTTTTTGCTTTTACTATGATTTATTTATTAACAAAATTTAAATTTTAAGGGAAGAGAACATATTGAAATTGACGATGAAAATATAGGTTCTCTGATGGATGTGGATATTGACACCGAGGTAATTTTGTTCATAATTGAATTGTTCTCTGATATATAAGTTTAAATAGTTTAAATAATTTTTGACATTTGTAAATTGCGTTTATATATGTTGAATCTTGGGTCTCTTCGATCTTTTCGAGGCAAAGGGAAGACTGCACTGGAGGATAGTGGTGGAATTGTAAGTTTAATATTTTATTTTTATGAATTTAGTTTAAAATAGTTTAAATGATTTGTAAGATTTATAAATTGTTTTTATACATGTTGCAGCTTGGGTCTCCTCCACCTTTTAGAGGCAAAGGAAAGACTCCATTGGATGATAGAGAATTTGAGGTAATTTTGTTAATAATTGAATTGTTCTTCGATATTAGTTTAATATTTCAATGTTTTGATTTTAGTTTAAAATTGTATAATTTATGATATTCATAATCTGTTTTTATACATGTTGCAGGTTGTTATGAGTTAAAGGGAAGACCCTAGTGGAGGATAGTGGTGGACTTCCATTTAGAAAATTAGTTATATTGTTCTTTTTTTGTTGATATATATATTGTAGTTGTTTTCGACATCGAGGAGCTTAATTTTTGGATTATACATATGTACATTGAACTTACATGTTCATGATTGTTTTTTTAGATTATATACATGTACATTGGCCTTACATATTGTTTATTTGGATTATATACATGTATATTGAAGTTACATATTATGAATGTATGTATTATTAAATTTATATATGTTTTTAGATGTAAAATATTTTCAGTGTTGAGATGTTGAGACTGAATGTTAGGAAGTTTTGATAGGTGCAATCCAATGTTAAGAATGAATATGGAGAATGTTATGAATCAATGTGAGGAATGCTAGGAATGAATGTTAAAAAATTTTGATAGGTGCAATCTAATGTTAAGAATGAATATGGGGAATGTTAGGAATCAATGTGGGAATGTTAGGAAACGTTAGGAATGTTAGGAACTTTTGATAAGTGCAATCTAATGTTAATAATGAATGTGGGGAATGTTAAGAATCAATGTGGGGAATGTTAGGAAATGTTAGGAATGTTAGAAAGTTTTTATAGGTGCAATCTAATGTTAAAAATGAATGTATGTATTATTAAATTTATGACTGTATGTATTATTGAATTTATGTATGTTTGTAGATGTAAAATATTTTCAGTGTTGAGATGTTGAGAATGAATGCTATGAATTTTTTATAGGTTCAATCTAATGTTAGGAATGAATGTGGGGAATGTTAGGAAGAAATGTTAGGAACGTTAGGATTTTTTGATAGGTGCATTCTCAAATTCTTGAATTCAAGGGAACCCCAACATTGAAATATTGAACATTTAAATCATATTCCTAAATCACATCTTGTATTCACAATCAAAGTTTAGATAATGGCCATATACATAACTAGAATATTATCTCTCGTCATAGAACTTTAATTTATTACTTGCCATTGGCAATATGCCTCTGCCTCACATGGAATATTTTTTATTACTAAGGTAACATTAGCAACTTGATTCTGAATTCTAATAAATTAAAGTTCAATCCATGAAGTTTCTAAGGTAACATTAGCAACTTGGTTCTGAATTCTAATAAATTAAAGTTCAATCCATGACTTCTAAGGTAACATTAGCAACTTGATTCTGAATTCTAATATTTTTTATTACGAAGGTAACATTAGCAACTTGATTCTGAATTCTAATATTTTTTATTACAAAAGTAACATTAGCAACTTGATTCTGAATTCTAATAAATTAAAGTTCAATTCTTTATTCTAATAAGGTAACATACTAAATGACTAAGTACACAATTATTCTGAATTCTAAAACATCAATCCATATTTGAGCATGATAGCCAATCTTAAGATAAAACAAGAAATGATATGGTTAGAAACATTGCAATGGAATGTCGTCCTCAATTATCCGTTTATGGTCATATTGGACAGTTTCCATTTTCTATTTTTTAAGTTTTTTTTCGATGAAACTTGTATCAATTTTATTTGAGATGCACATACTAAATGACTATACTAACAACATATAACATCAGGTTCATAATCCTTAAAGTAGACATAATTTTTAGCCATATGGGTCTGCTACAAAAAATAACCTTTTAAAATGATGGATCCTCTCTCGTATGTAAATCCGTTGTCATCATAATCCTCCAGTAACTTCATTTTTCCTTCAGTGCATCGCATCAAATAATATTTTACATTTTTGTTGTTGTCTAAAGGTGAAATCACAGTGAAAACATCTCCTATGCAAATTACAATTGGCATTAGAGTTTTTAAGTGAATTAAATTGACTATATACACATAAGGTGATGGACAACAATGAACAATGAACAAGATCATTACCTTCTCTAACAAGATCTGAAATTCTAACGCCATCAAATAATATTTTTATTTCTTCTGATTCTAATTCTTCTATGCTTGTTAGTGGCATTTTCCTGTTTGGATTAATCTCTGTGTGTTTCCAATGTTTTACGTAGTTGTTCGTTATGTTTTCACAAACTTCTGTAGATTCAACATTTTCAATGAAAATATGACAAAAACATGATTGCTTTCTACTGTCAAATGCAAACACATTTTGGAAGGATTCTGTTTGAATAGAGTGAAGTTCTCTAGTCCCATGTATGGCACTAGCCTCATATGGTATTGATCTATCTATATCTTGGACCCCAAAAAGCCAAAAAAGCCTACACAATAAATTATAAATCACAAATGACAACTTTTAATGTTAGTGTACAAATACTTCAATGTTAGTACATACATTTTTTAAAATTGACAATTAATATAAATGAAAAAAATCGTGTACATACATGCGCACATCTTTTGATTGTTGACTACAATCATGGCTTAGATGTGATTTACACCATTTGACAACCTCTACAGCTGAATGGAATCGTCTAGTAGAATGGTTCATTTTCCATCTTTGAAGTGCTCTTTTTACGCATGCTCCTACACCATCATGTTCACATTTTCCATGTCCAGTTTCAAAGAAATTCCAGTGATGCTTAGTGTTTAGTGCTTTATGAAGTTGACATAACAAAAAATGATCGAGAAGATTTAAATTGTCCTGTGCATCCGTTCGACCATATCCAATGTTCATTGAATTTAACTTCATGCCATTTTAGTGAATCATGACAAAAAAATTTAATACAATGTTGAACAAAATGTGTATCATGTGTATAATCATCGCTGATATAAAAGTGATATTATTTAATCACATCTCAATTGTCACATGTGCTTTCAATGCCATCAACGTCTTGTTGCGAATGTCTATATAGAACATGGAAAAATATCGAAACTTGGTCAGAATGATAGTATTCACTTTGAATCTCTTTTTGTGCAGCAAATGTGTAGTTTTCTGCAAAATCAACCACATACAAAATTGTTTCGGCTGGAAAAATTTCATGGGAATGTTTGAATTGAAGGTCTTGCCATCGTGCTCTATGTGAATGCTTGGTGTATTTATAAATTTCACTTTCAAATTTCTTGAGAAAATCTGTCACACATATTCTATCTTCTCGCAAATCAATTCTTTTGGAATGTGCATCACTAGAACTTGTAGAATAATTGTTGTATTAATATCTTCTCCAATCAACCGTTACATTTGAAAGAGACCGATCCTTATTGATAGGGTATTCATTGTGGAATAAAACAATATTTCCACAACGATGACAATGTTTTCTATTGACACATTTCTTATTATAAAATATTTCATCATGATTTCTCTCACATAGAGTTTGAGATATGAATTCACGTATTGTGGGCGAAGGTGGTGAATTTGTCCAAATTTTTTTACCAAATTCAAGAAACGTGTCGTAATATAATTGAAATTGCACATGATAACGACAAAAACATGTGTCACGTATAGTAATAGGTCTAACATACCATGGTTTTTGTTGCACAAATGTAGTGATTGACGTATTAATTCCACGATGATCCTCCTTGAATTTATTGAATAATTGTACTTATGTCATTTCCATTATATGTTTTGGACGCCTTTCATATACATTTCATGATACTCTTTGTCGTATCACATCCCTTGAATTTGGTGAACTAGAGCATGTTCCAACCAATATTTATGTACAGTATCTTTAACACCTTCTCCCATTCTATCTTTGTAAGTTTGTCTATAAATAATTGCCCAGCAAGCAAGTTCATCATTTTCATCTATTTGCATTCTGAATTTTTTATGTTTGTATAATGTCTTTCTTGATGTTCCAATTACTTGTGCTAGTTGTGTTGTCAAACGTTTTTGTCTAGTATTAACCAAACCAATTGTTGTCTGAATTGCTCTACGTGCAACACTGTTATCTTTCTTTCTAGATTTTCCAAATTTTTTTATTGCATCACCTATATTTTCTATCACATTATGTTTCAGTTTCGACTTTTTTGTCGCCTTGTGAATACCCAATAATGACGTAGCACCTTCTAACTTCTTGGACACCAATAAACATCTCAAAATTTGCGCTTATCCTGCTATTGAACAATCCTTGAGAATATCATCATAAATTTTTATAGCATGATATCGTGCAACGTGTATGGGTAATTTTTCTCCATATTTGTCGCAATCAATGTCTTCTAACATTTCATCATCAATGGTGAAAGTACCTATACATCAAGTTAAATTTAATTTAACATATGTCCAAAAATACAATTCATTATAAAAAATGAATTTGGAAAATACATAATATATACATACCAAGTCCAATTTCTGGATCTTGATGTTGATCTTCAATATTGACTTCATCAACATTAGCATGTAAATCACTATTTACATCTTCAACAATGGTCTCTTCAACTTCCATTTGTTCTTCTTGTACCCTATTTTCAATGTCAAACAAAGTCATGTAAATCTGTTCTTATATATTCAATTCTCTCTTCCGTTTCTACAACCCTTGCTCTTTTGGCTCTATTTCTGAGTTTTTGTTTTTACCTATTAGCATCGTCATCACGTTTACGATCACTTTTTTTTACGATTTCTCTTATTGCCCATGATTGTTTAATATCCTTTGGAAAAAACCTTGGAAAAAAATAAGAACACCTTGTAAATAAATCTTCTTTGTAAAGCCATTGGAAAAAAAGGAACCTCTTTGAAAAAATACTTTGAAAAAATCCTTCTTTGAAAAAATAACTTATAAAAATATTTTGGAAAAAAAAAAACTCATTTGCAAAAATACCTTGCAAAAAAACTTTTTGGAAAAACCCATTGCAAAGAAATAACCTACTTTGCAAAAATACCTTGGAAAAAAAACTCTTTGAAAAACCCCTTGCAAAGAAATAATTCATTTGCAAAAATAACTTAGAATATAAAATCTTTTGCAAAAGTGCCTTCGAAAAAAACTCTTTGAATGTACCTTTTGGAAAGAAATAAGAAAAAAAATACATTTTTACAAAAAAAATCTTTGGAAAAACCCATTGCAAAGAAATAACCTACTTTTCAAAAATACCTAGGAAAAAAACTCTATGAAAAAACCCCTTGCAAAGAAATAACTCATTTACAAAAATACTTTAGAACACAAAATCTTTGGCAAAAGTGCCTTAGGAAAAAACTCTTTGAATGTACCCCTTGGAAATATATAAGAAGAAAAATACCTTGTAAAAAAACTCCTTTGGCAAAATAAATATCCTCTGAAAACCCCTTCAAAAATATTTTGATCAGATATATGTGAAATGAAAATGTGCAAAAATAACAAGTCTATTTCGTTTTACTTATACGAATATAGATAAAATAATTTTTTTTCGGCTGATGAAATTTTTTTGCATTTGATTTTTCAGCCAAACAACTTTTGTTGTAAATAACGGTTCCATAATGGAAAAGTATTATTCAGCCGAACAATTATTCGGCTGAATAACCTCTAAGACCTGAAACTTGCACAGTTTTCAGGTTTCTCCATTTTTGGAAGGTAAAATGGATGCCTTACACTACAAATCGACTGTCGGACTTGATACCATTAATTTGGTCATTGAATCTACTTTCCATAGGTAAAGATTTTGTTGTGTATAGGTATGATCCGATATTTTTAATTTTTTTGTTTCTTAACATGTATAGAGTTTCGTTTCATCTCTTTCAAAATGCAGTGAAATGAAAAATATATAACTTTAAAAATACACCACCAAAAAAATTGAAACAAATATGGTGCGGTTAATTGGAGTGTCTAGTTCAAAAGGGTATTCGTAGATTTTTAAGTTTTATAGTCAATTGAGAGAAAAGTGTCGCAACCAAAAACATGTTGAAAATCGACAAGGTTTCCTCATTGATCGAATTCAAAAAAATATTATAATTAATATGTAGATCTGTTGGTTACAAACTTATAGTCATTGCAATAGTATATTATGTTTAGATTGTCGTAGCATATTTTTTTTTTGCAAAACACAAGTTTAACAATGATTTTAGGGGCGCAATCGAACATGACTATTTTTTAGTCCTTTCATTATATAAGGACACAATGTCAAACATTTGTCAAAACAACATATCAAATCTTAATAAAAAAAATTGAAAAAATTATGAATAGAAAGATAACATAATTCTCTAAAAGTTTTGTTTTTACTTAAAAGTGAAATTCTAAACAAAAATATCACTTTCGTTCGCCCAAAGTTGAAAAACATGAAAAAATCAGATTTATTTTCTCATAAGACCCTCCAAAATAAACACCCATGTTTATGGATTCACCCCAGTTACTACTTCTGCTTCCTCTAAATTTTATGTGTAGATATCAATCGTGTGGTAATTGGAGTTATAGATATGATCAATCATATCTATAACTCAAATTACTCTGTGACCCATATCTACAAATAAATATAAATGACCATTCTTTATATAAATGACTCTAGGACCCATATCTACAAATAAACTCGAACAACGAATGAAGCAAAACAAACCAACCGCCGAAAAAATGAGCGATACCTGCCAACAATGTACAAAACGTTATAGCATGAAAAGTGTAATCATCAGCATTTGCATATTACTTTATATTAATACAGGTTGTAATCACCTCAGCTTAGAGCTTAGGTGTAAGTAGTTTACCTTATATATATTATTTCTATAACCCTTTGTATATGTTAAAGCTTAACCACAAACAGATCTTACTTTTTTGAATGCAAAGTTGATCTATGGATATTTATGGGCTTAATGGTAAGTATAAATTGTAACTAATATTCATTATACAGGTTATTTGTGGTTCTTTTATGACATAGACTAATGGGAATGATACTAACCTCACATTGTACTAATAGTTGTTATTTGTAATATTTGGTATTTTATATTAGAAATACATAGATCAAACATATTGGTAATCATAATTACAGGTTAAATGCCCTTGTTATTTGTACTATAATAATACATTCCATTGTTTTAATGATTATGACTATGCTGTACTTGTGACATAACATGAAACCCGTAAAACTATAAGTAGCTACACGCACATAAACCAAATTTTAAACTAAGTTGTAATTATTTGCTAACCCCTATAGAACTCTAATGAATGAGCTTCTGAATATCTCATCAAAGGTTAATTTATTGCAATAACTGAAGGCCTAGCTTGTACAGCCTCGCGGAACAAGCCTCCAATGGAAGACTACTAAGCTCATACATGGACAGAGTTCATGAACTCTATCCATGAGGAAGGTGATGATGTCACATATGTTTTGTTTGTTGCCCTAAGTGGCTCTTCATCTTGGAAAAAATATCAGAAGACGAAAAATGACATGAATATCTTTAAATGCAAACCTATGCCTCCACTTTCCTTCATTCCAAATTGTACCTTATTAAAGCCAAAGCCAAAATATAACTATAATTGTAACTTTGATATGCAAATACTAAAATATCATATGGTTATCATGATCACTAAGGAGGACATAACCATAATGTTTCTCATTCACATGTATTTCTTCTAGGGGTTGTTATACAACGAAATAATAAATTTTGACATCTTAAAGGACCACGATCTTGACTCGGATCATAGACCTTTAATTGTAACTCTCAATTTTGTCATGCATAGAGATCCTATAGAAGATAATTCTCATAGCCAAAAAAACTTGATCTTTGATAGAAATAAAAATGATCTTTTTCTAAATGAATTAAAAATTAATTTGCTTCCTTTATCAAGTATAGAAAACATAGAAGACCTATATCATAATTTTACCACAACCCTCTCATATTCTATTAACAAGTTCGCAACTGAAGTTTCAAGTAATAAAAGAAATAACAAGTCCAACCCTTGATATGATAAACACTGTAAAAGTGTGAGGAGAGAAATTAAGAAAGATCTTGATGAGTCTCTTAAAATTAACAAGATAAAAATTTACAAAGCCCAAGTCTTAATAATTAACTTGATTATTTCATAGTATTTATGCCCTAGCATTCCAACGTGTGAGTTCTCTAAAACTCTATTTTATTTTATGTTATTTTGAACTTATGATTTTGTGTATCTATATACTCGATTATTTGACATAAGCTAGCCCACAATTTGAAGTCTTGGTAACTTTTATAAATGCTTATGTAAAACATACATGTTATCCATTTTTTTCATTAAACTTGGTACATAGTTTTATAGAAAGATAGATATATATATTTGGTCCACTAAAGTGAAAATAATGAAGAAAGCCTAGGTAAAGCTTCTTGATTCTCACAAGGTTGAATCTCAAAAACTATAATTTACATGGAAAAAAAGATACATATACTTCTTCCTATTAAAACTATATACCAAAGTTTAACAAAAAGAAAATACATTTTAAATCTTTTTATGTCAAAAACACATTTATCAAGATACATTTAGATAGGTTTATATCAAAATATGTTTATCAAAATACATTCCTATATAAAACTATATGCCAAAGTTCAATAAAGAAAACAGTTGAATGAAAAATATACATTTAAATTGTTTTATATCAAAATACATTTGGATAATTTTATATCAAGATACATTTAGATAGTTTTATATCATTTAATTTGCGAGAGAAGCTATACAAGTTTTAGATAGTTACATTTAGATGGTTTTATATCATTTAATTTCCCAGAGAAGCTATACAAGTTGTAGATAGTTTTATATCAAAATACATTTAGATAATTGTATATCATTTAATTGGAGAGAGAAGCTATACAAGTTCCAGATTTATATCAAAATACATTTAGATAGTTTTATATCAAAATACATTTATCAAGGTACATTGAGATAGTTTTATATCATTTACATTGAGATAGTTTTATATCATTTAATTGGCCAGAGAAGCTATACAAGTTATCATTTAATTGGCGAGAGAAACTATACAAGTTCCAGATTTATATCAAAATACATTTAAATAGTTTTATATCACAAGTTCCAGATTTATATCAGGATATATTTAGAAAGTTTTATATGCGAGAGAAGCTATACAAGTTATCATTTAATTGGCGAGAGAAACTATACAAGTTCCAAATTTATATCAAAATACATTTAAATAGTTTTATATCACAAGTTCCAGAGTTATATCAAAATGTATTTAGATAGTTTTATATGCGAGAGAAGCTATATAAGTTACAGATAGAGAAATAGGGGCATGACGAGAATCAAACTCGGAACGTGGCGCAGAAGCTATACAAGTTCCAGATGGATACAGGGGCATTCCGAGAATCGAACTCGGGACCTCTCGCACCCAAAGCGAGAATCATACCACTAGACCAAATACCCTCACACGTCTTACTACCACATCTCGCAACACCCGATTGGGTTTGAAATTCCATTTCATTTTTTTGATTGTCCGGTTGAAATTCTTTGTTTTTATAGTAGTAGCTGCAATCAAAATTAAGAATTTCAATTACCTCTGGCAACACCTGACGGGGTTGAAATCAGGCTTGAAATTTCAAATTTCCAGTGCCTGTCATGTGAAAATTTGGTGACGTTTTCAAGTTTTTGGTGCCGTCCTCGACAATTTGGTGCCTGTCATTTTACGTCCTCGACAATTTGGTGCCTATCAAATATATTTTTATGTTATACTTAAGTGTGATTAAAAAATTTGCATAAAAATTTACTACTCTCAAAATATGCAACAACACAACAAGCAAATTTTAAAATGATAAAAAAAAACTTCATAGATTCAGATGGGAAAAATTTAAAGGCTTGTTAAACCTAGAGAGCCCAGGGCTAATCTAGTTGGAAGACAGACATCAAACAACCAATATTTTCTACTTATATCAATGTTAAATGGTATTTGTTGGTTAAGACATAGAAACGAACCTTCTGTATTGTAAAAAAGTGCAAAAAATAAGAAACAAAGGACTTCTGGTAACATAGGTTTAAAGTTGTAGCAGAGACCTTTGGCCTCAATCCCAAGCTTTATGCATCATTTACCAAATGAAAGAAGATATTTTTCTTGCTTTGACTGTCACATTGACATAATTACTTAATAGCAAAACACAGAAATTCAAGCATCACATTTCAAACTACTTAAGTATTTTAGATATTAAAAGCAATTTTCATAAATTTCCAGTGAAGCCATTGCTCTACGGCGAAGACAGCTATGAAGTGAATTGAAAAAAATCAAGTTTTTATTAGAGATTTTTTTCTTAAACTGAGGCAAAGCTTACCGATTCTGTCGAGAAAATGGCATTTGAAAAACCCTGTTAAGCTTTGTGCCACATGGATTTGACTGTTTTTTCCCATCACTTCTCCATGGTCTACTGCAAATGCAACAGTGCAATCAGGGGTCACAAGCAAAGAGCGTAAATCCAGTGAAATATTATAATGCCACATGGTGTATCAAGATTTATTCAGTCTTCGTTCTGTTTCTTCCTTCGTCCAGACTGGAGGTTAATATTTTATGTCCATTGCCTTGGACAAGGCAGGGCTTGCTCTGAATGAGATTCGCATTCGGCTGTAGCTGGGTAGCTGAGAAGTATTAAGTATTATATTATGTGCACCAGAAACTAAATATTTTGAAGCGCAGTCCAGCACAATTGCCAAGGGAAATTATTATAACTGCAGGAGCAAGCCCAAGACCTTGTAAGAGAGTAATTACTAAAATTGTACAGGATAGGCTATAATATAGCAGCCTGGCGAAGGCCATGCTGCCTCTGCACACTGCAGGAACTATAAATTTTGATGTCTAATAAATATTAGTAGACGTCAAATTGACGGTTTAAAAATTTTGGAGGACGTAGATGTTGACGTGTTAAAAAAATTTCCACCTGTCAAATACGTGTAAAAATGAAAAAAACGTTCTGTGGAACGTCAAATTCCAGGCCTGGTTGAAATACCTTCTCTCTTTTAATTACGCCGTTAGGCGTTTTTCTCCGAACAAGTTCGAAAAAGAACTGTTCCTTTTCGTCGTCTATAGCTCGAATCGGATGTTGCCACGTGTTTGATGTTTCTATGTTGGTTTTAAGGTTCGACCGCATGTTGGTTTTGATGTTTGTCTGTTGGTTTTAAGGTTCGGCCACGTGTTGGTTTTAAGCTTCATGTTGTTTCTTCACGAAAGCATTGAATCTGTGCAGAAGCTCGCGGACTGAATCGTACCTCTTCCCATACCATTTATTCGATCAACTCCACGTTCTTCACAAAAGCATTGAATCTGTGCAGAAGCTCGCGGACTGAATCGTACCTCTTCCCATACCATTTATTCGATCAACTCCACGTTCTTCACAAAAGCATTGAATCTGTGTAGAAGCTCGCGGACTGAATCATACCTCTTCCCATACCTGCACAAGATTGAAAGAAAAAACATTAAACTCTAGCTTTGCAGTGATTGTTGACTGTTGAGTCTATCAGAAGCGCCCATTTTTTCCCTTGGTTTGGCATTTATTCTTGGTTTGGAGGTCATTGAACATCTTCTCATGGCGACCGCCCCTCCCTGCTGCATAAATGGGTTTGCACAGAGAAGTTGCAGGAATTCTAATTCAAAGAGCCACAAAACTACAAAAAGACAGGTACGCAATTTCATTTCAAAACCCCTGAATAGCTTAGAATATTTTGTATCTACGATTGAAATTCATGCCTGCATTTCGTTGTATGATAATCCCAAACACCCTGAATTTTCCTTGCCTGATTAAGGGTTTGAATGGTTCCGACTATTTTTCGGCTGTGTTCGCTCAGTTGTTTGCTTTTTAAGGAGGGTTCGCTTTCTGTGTTCAGAAAGCTTCACATTCCCCACTTCTACCTCCTGAGACGGAGTGTCCGCAGCTGGGTCTGTGAGCACCGGTGCTTCATCTCTGCCAAATTAGCCCTGGACATAAGCCAGAAAAGAGAGGAAATCAACCTTGCTTTCATGGCAATATCCAAGATCATCTTTGCCAAATTAGCCGTGGACATAAGTCAGAAAAGAGGGGAAATTAACCTTGCCTTCGTCGACATTTTTCTCATCCTTTAATTGTATGTCATCTACTGGTTTTTGTTGGGGATACTTGTATCGAGTATTACTCTTATGTACTTTTACCAAGTGTAGTAAGCGTTATTCCATCGTTATAAATATGTTTTGCACAGAGGTTCACTGAAAGTTCTTTGTATCGGATGCAAAAACCTTACTGAACTTTGTTCTTCAGCAAAACCTGAAGCTCTTGAAACTTCTATAGAAGGTTTCATGAATTTACCCGAGCGGATATCTAAGTTTGTTGTCAATATGGAATCCTAGACTAACAGTGTTCCTATTGATAGAGATGTCAAATAAAAAGTGGCTTATTACTCATAGATGTGGGATTCTGCTACGGCATGGATTGAAACAGCCTTATCAAGTGATATGAAGAATTTCCCTGTTATCCATGAATTAAGGCACCATACAGCTGTAGAAGAATCAACATTGAGAAGGGTGAAAAGCTGTCTGGGTAAAGCATCTGAAGATGTTAACAAAAACTCACTAGGGGGTCTTTTGACTGGAGGTTCAATTCCTTCTCTATCTGTTAAAGACCATTAAGTCAATCTATGTCCTTTTCTAATAAAGTTGTATCAAGGATGACATTGGCAGAATGTAAAAAAACCAATGACAACTTAATATCAAAAAAAAAAAAAACCAATCCAAATTTGGGTTCAAATAATTTGAGATCGACAAAAATATCACACCAAAGGATTCACGGCAAACCACCAATCCCCACAGAACGACGGCCTATTAATGTGCCTGACTGTACGAGAAAGAACGTGTTCTACATAATAGCGCTTGCAAAGCAGGTTAAAATCAAGCTGAAAACTGGTTTACAAAGTTCTTGGAGAAGGCCTTTGACAAGGGTTCTAGAATTGTCAAGTCCTCGAAAGATGCTAGGAAAAATAAAGAAGATTCCCCTAGGGTTCATAAATGGGATTTTAGGAGATGAGTACTGCTGAACAAAATCACCAAATGGGTGGAGCATTCAGATAGAAGCAACAGATGGTTAAATCCAGATGCTGCAGAGACAGTTAAAAAGTTGAGACCGAGTCCAAAAAACTCCTAATGTTTTTCTGAAACAAAGAAACTTCAAAATGAAAGACACCACTCTTTGATTAATTGGTTGTAGTCTAGTGGACATCTAACAGGTAAGAGATTTGGATAGTTATGATTGCTTGGGAAATCTAGCAACTAAGCTAGATTCCATAAGTTGGAAAAAATTGCGAGAAAATAGAAATCCTGAATAAACACTCTGCAAAGAATAAATGCAGTCTATGTTTCGCTTGGCTTAAAAAAGCAAACCTGAAATTCAGGTTAATCTTGTATGATAGTATGGTATCGATGTGCATTACATTTTTTGCAATATAATAGAATTTGACATGTATCTTGTTTTCAATGCAAAGTCCTTAATTGCCATAGACAATGATGATTGAAAATTAGTAAGTGGCAGGAGAACCATTCTGAGAACATGGATGCCTGTTAGCCTATCATGGGGTTATGCCCTACATTTTTTTAAGCCTAAATAGCTTCTCAGAAATATCGCCTCCTGACGGTTTTCTTTTAGCAGGGACTGTTATATTTCCCATAAAGATATGATTAATCGTTAACTGTAATGAATATTCCATTAAAAACAAAACTTTTACAATTTTTATGATAGAATTATGTATCTAATATAATTGCACAACTTCAAACTGATTGTACCTCTGCACTGATATGATTATCCTGATAACCATATAGAATATGAAAGATATGCAACATCTTTCAGGTTTCAAATACGATATGTTTGTGAGCCAGGCTAGCATGGTCTATGTAACTGTTTAAAGTTTTTGTAATATTTGACAAGTTAATGTAGGATTTTCCCTTCCCCTCCCATTACTAAGGAGAGGTGTACCAATATCATATGGACAGATGGTGGCACATTCCACCTATCAAACTAATTCATCCTGGTAATGCAGCAAATTTCTAGATTGTATACATCCACAAGTCGTTCAACTCCAATTTTATACATCCACAACTCCTGCAACTCCAGAAATTGAATAGCCTTGAAAACTGATTATACAATTTAAAAGGGAAAAATAATGTGGTATCCTTGAGATATAATATTTACTACTATGAATGCCAACCTTGGTGTAAGAAAAGACTATATAGTGTAGTAGGCATGAAAATAGGCAAGTTTCCTAATTTGGACCAAACTTGATCAATTCTGGTTAAACTCACCAAGACTTTACCAATCATATGCTTACTCAGCTCCATCAAGGAGTCAAATATTACAGCATTTGTATCTTTTTTTCTTAAATAATAATGTTAGCACCATTGATTCAAAAAACTTGTGGGTCATTCTTAATACTGTTTTGATTAATACCACAGGGTCATATCTTTTCTGGAGTATCCATTTCGGCCGTGCGTCTGTAAGTTTTTTCTTTTTAATTTTCAATGCAAATCCTTGCTTCTTAAAATATATCCCATGTTGTTTTATTACACATCTCTTTCACTTGCAATATAAGATCACCATGCTTCTCTCCATGCAAGAACTTAGTCATTGAAAATCGGAATTGTGCTTTAACAGTTTTATGTTCCAAGGTAAGCAGAGTATCAAACAGTTTTGAGTGCTTACTCCCTCCCGCCCGGCATCGAGTGCTTGCTAGGGTTTAAGGACCAGATAGCGTATAGATTTCAGGACCTTACTGGGTGGGTAGTAGCTCTTTATCTACTAGAAGCATTTTGACCAAAGTGATAAGTTCCTTTACCACTATTCCTAGCGGTTCCTTCAGGAATTGTTCTTTAGCGCGTGAGTAGCACTGACATTATTCTATTGAAAACACTATAATTATCACTCCAAGGTGATCTTGACCGAAAATTCCAAGGCTCTCACTGCGGGGTCGGCACAACATTGTAACGCAACCATGTTTTGAGTAGAGCAAGATTTGTAAACTGCGGGTCTGTTGGTTTGTTTGTGGGATTGACGGACTGTCAATGCCCCATCCAGGGTTAAAATCGTGCTGTTCTCTGTCCCACCATAAGGCACGAGTTACACAGGGATGAAAAAGATCCTATCCTAAACAGAATTCTCAGGAAATTATGGTAGGGAAACTTTCCTTTCCAATTTTATGCTAATTAGACTACCCGTGCAAATTGTCCCATTGTTAAATGTAGTTCATAATGCGCTGCTTTCCACAGGCTATTGTTAGATATGTCATTTTCCTATATAACAGTTCTAATATTTGCCATTAGCTTTCTCGAAGCCTCTTCTTTTAGATCTATTTGCGTGCTGGAACTTGTCATTTGTCCTTGACATAGTAGCTTAACAATCTCCTGCAAAAATATTTCAAGTCAATTCATAATTTGTTAATTTTTGGGTTTGGTGAAGTAGTGTATGGTTTCTTAATTTACAAAGCTTGTCTAATTGCACTGAGACAAGCTAAGTGCACTCTAGAACCTAGGTGGAAGAGATGTACCATGCTTTTGGGTACGTAAACTAATAAAAACAAACAGGCAGTGTCAGACACATATTGTAAAAAGAAAAGAACATAAAAACTTGACCATTAATTATGATAATATAAAGAATATAGAACAAAGTAGCATACATCCCATCTTAATCCCAGATCTTTAAAGTAGTGAGAGTATACACCTGTGTTTTAAACGATGAATCTATGCTTCTCTTTACCTGCAGAAATTGTAAGTGGCAGTCTGTAAGTTTTTTATTATGTTCCTGTCCAGAAATAGGCTTTGCCAGATTTTGAATTTTCATCAATTGTTATAGAGGTTTCTATTTCTTTATATTCTTGTTATATGCAGGTTCTATAAGTTTTTTATTATGTTCCTGTCTAGAAATAGTCTTTCCAGATTTTGAGTTTTCATCAATTGTTATAGGTGTTTCTATTTCTTTGTATTCTTATTATATGCAGGTACTTGCAAGTTAACCTTGCTCTTATTTTTCTTTTTTAATCTTGATGGTTTGATCAATACTGGTTTGTCACCAGTGTTAGACTAATTAAATAATCTCATACATAGTTGAATAAGCTTCATGAATATTTTTAGAGTAGGTTCTGAACCACTTCAAGATTTGGCAAACCTCAATAGATTTATATGCGTGTTCCCAGTTTTTGCAATACATTTTATTTTTAAGATAATAAAATTTATTCAGCACTGTATATTCCTGTCTGAAGATTGACATAGGGTCTAGGCCGTTTGCTTAAGAGGACTTTGAGATGGCTTGTTTCATTTTCCTTTTGTATGTCTTGAGTAGATTTGTGATTAATAACAATGGGGAAGGACACTTGAGTGGTTCAACAATCTAGAATCATGTTGATAACAATTTATTGGTGAGCACTGGCATGTCTCAGATCTTGTTGGAAATGTTCCGGAGCTTAAAAAATTATCAGTCTTATGAAACCCTTCTCATGTGCTGAGAGAATTAGATGTTATGCATATGCGGTTGTCGAATGAAGCTCGTTGAAGCTCGTCGAATGATCCTCGTTTTCAAACCTTATGTGTTTCTCTAATGAATGGAGATATAAAATCGATACCAAATTCGGTAATAAGTGGATCTGATCTTGTTCTTCATGAGCAATAAGCTCATCTCAAGGATTCAGCGGTTCTCAGCATTCTGAACATTGAATAGCTATAGAGTGCAAAATCAAGAATTTATCAATTAGGATTACCCTTGTGCCAATCTTTAAGTGTTCTGGTAAAAACATTTCACCATAAGAAGTCAAGGACTCGAAAGTGACCATCCTGATTACTACTAGACACCTCAAACTTATTTTGTGGTGGCACCAAGGATCCCTGAGATGACAACTGCCCCATATAGTTGTGATATAATCATGTCTATAAAATGTCCTTGGATACAAGTTCAGTCCTTAGCAAATGGGCACCTCCAAAAAACATGGCCAACATCTTCATTATTCTCACTACAACTGCAATTTCTATCTGTTAATGTCATTTTATTATGAAGCTTTCAGTTAGTTGGGAGTGTTATATACTTGGCATCTTATTTTAAGTGCTTCTAAACTGCTTAAAATTAATACATTTTAGGATCATTCTTTTACAAAGTGTTTCTAAACAGAAATTCTTTTGGCCGATTCCTGCCTGCTACAGGAGTGTATAAAAACAATGGTTATCTTCTGGTGTCTTGCAATGGAGGCCTAAATCAGATGCAAGCAGCGGTATGTGTGCTGCTGTACTCAAACGTTACATGTTCCAGACATGATTTCTCATATGTAAGATATGTCGTGACTTAGAAATTTGCATTAAGTTTAGAGTGTCTATTTTGTATGAATATGGCAATCTTTGTATAGCCTGATTATTATTTCCCTCTGATTAATTACAGATATGCGACATGGTTGCTATCGCAAGGTATCTTAATGTGACATTGGTTGTACCAGAACTGAACAAAGCATCATTCTGGGCAGACCCAAGGTAAGTTAATATGTGATAATCATATAATATACTCAAATGGTTGGTTTTTTCAGTGTTGTTATCCTTTTTCTATGTGAATAGCTTGTGGTGGGGATATTTTATGCTCTGCAAGTGTTTGTCCATTCTTAATAAAAGTGTGAATTTCTGTTTTGGCAGTGAATTCAAAGACATATTTGATGTTGATCACTTTATTACATCTTTGAGAGATGAAGTTCGAATACTCAAAGAACTTCCCCCAAGACTAAAGAACAGAGTACAACAGGGAATGGTACCTTCCATGCCTCATGTGAGCTGGTCAAACATATCGTATTACCTTCATCAGGTAGAGTAGATGTAGTTTGGCGATTTATAGTCTACGTTTAGCAATCCGTCTTTCGCTAATTTTTAGCAATTTTGCTTTCTCCTCTGCAACCTGCTAAAATATATTACTCTTCATCCTGCAGATTCTTCCACTAATACAAAAACACAAAGTTCTGCATTTGAACAAGACAGATGCACGACCAGCTAATAATGGTTTACCATTAGAGATCCAAAAGCTACGCTGCCGTGCAAATTACCATGCTCTTCGGTTTACCGCACAAATTGAAGAGTTAGACCGAAGGCTCTTAAAAATATTGAGTGAAAATTGACCATTTTTTGTCTTACATCTTCGGTATGAAATGGATATGTTGGCTTTCTCTGGATGTACTCATGGTTGTACTGATGAAGAGGCTGAAGAACTTACCAGAATGAGGTGAGTGATTGTTCACAATAATGAAAGTCTTTCTTTTTCCTCATGAAATCATTTCTAATGTTTTTCTAAACAGTAGTGATCTGCAAATCCCTGTCAGGTATGCGTATCCATGGTGGAAGGAAAAAGTCATCAATTCTGAACTGAAATGATTGGATGGCTTCTCTCCATTAACACCAGAAGAGACTGCACTGGTTTTACAGGTACTTCATTTTGATAAAAGTATGCATATTTATATTGCAGCTGGTGAAATGTATGGTGGAGAAAGGAGGATGTCTACCCTATCCGCAGCTTATCCCAAAATGGTATGTTAAGTGATTAAAGGCGTCCTTGTCTTTTAATACTGTTGCAAGGTATTTTTCTTTCATTTTCTAGGCCATCTTTTAATGAGAAAGGTTTAACAAGTTAGAAAAGAAATGCTATTTAATCCTGTGGATTTGAGGCCTTTCCAAAATCACTCATCCGAAATCTCTGCTCTGGATTACATTGTCTCTCGTGAGAGTAATGTGTTTGTTCCAACATATGATGGAAATATGGCCAAAGTTGTTAAAGGGCACAGAAGGTAGATGTTACAGATCCCTAACCTTTATGTCCCTTATAATTCAATTGCAATTTTACTATGGTTACAGTCCACAAACCATTTACGTACTGTTCAAATTTAACTTTGTTAATTTGTAGACAATTGTCTGAAGCATGGCATATTTTTATCCATCATGGATTTAGTTTTTTACTTATTTTATCGTTCATTGTTGCTTATGCTCTGCAGATTCTTAGTTTGGGGTATGTACAGTTCAATGAAAGCTATTGGTAAACCAAAACTAAGAAACATCAGAAACATTACATGTGCTCACGAACAGCTATAAAAGGATAACCCTTTCTTAACATTGTTAGCAAAGATTCGGTGAATCCTTTCGAAGCTCAATTAGCAACTATAGCTTTTTTTATTGTGTAATAAAATAGATTCAACCGTTGTTGCTTGGGCTATGATCTAGCAGTAGATGGGTGGGAATTCTCCACAAGTGGCCCAGGTTTAATTCTTAGCCGATTCCTGTATGATCTCTACTTGGAAATCTCAAAAGGAACATGTCTGAGGAGTTTCTTCCGCCAAAAATTGAGTGGGTCCTGTTTAAAAAATTGTTTCAGCTCTTGCTGTTAAAAAATTGAGTGATATCTGTTTAAAAATGTGTTTAAGCTCTTTCTATTACCAAGAAAAAACAGTATCTATACAAAACTACTTATTCGTGCATGCCCTTGTTCAATCTAGTTTGTGGTTTTATCATTTTGCGGGAATTTGCAGATAAAGATGCTGACAAGACGAGAACCGAAAATGAGTTTATGTCATCGTGGACTGCAACCTGGTGGTACTCTGCAATCCATAATATCACTGCTATGGTTGGTGCTGGAGTGCTCAGTTTACCATATACCATGGTATTCTTAGGATGGTAAGCAAACAAATCCTCAGATGTGGTATTAGTTCAATAAGTTAAGAAACTTCAGATTTGGTATTAGTTCAATGAGTTATATAACTTCATATCTGGTATTACTTCAGTAAGCTACCTATTTATATGTGGAGAAAATCTGTGAAAACTTAGTATCCTGTATTGCTTTTAACTGCGATTGCTGAGATAAGTGATGAGAAAATGCATATGACAGAGTGTGATTCGGATATTTATGTTCCATGTCGAGGAGAGTTCTCTGGTTTGCAACAACTGGAAGAGAAGCGGACTTTAATTCTCAAACTTGTGTTTTTAAGAAGTATCGGGGATGAATGCATGGATGCTTTGAACTGGAATTTCGCAAGAGATATCTCCCCATTGAAATATGATGAGATTTGGTAACATCGCAAGAACTATTCAAGATCATCAGAGAGAAGATTATATTTTCTATCATTCAAATTTGATTTTGCATTTTTAGTTTTTGTTATGAAAAACATACAGCACAAAGTAGGTAATTTAACTCTAACTTTATGTAAAAGCAATTTAACTTTTAATTTAAACATATTTTGAATTATGTATATTATCTCTGTTTTAAAAGGAAGAGAGAAACTTGTTGAGAGTAGTTACTCTAATCAGATTCAAATTTAGAAGGTAAACTAAAATGATAACTGTGGTCAAAATTGAATAAAGAAAATATGTAGATATTTCAATTTGAATTATATAGAAGTAAAATTAAATATATATATTTAAAAATTATAAATATATACATAGTGAAAGTGAAAGTAACATTAAAATTCAAACTATATTGGAAGTGAAACTAAAATGAAATTACAAGTTAATTACTAAATTCACATATTTATGAGATAATGTGATAACAATATATGTAAATTATTGGTAATATTAACACATACAAACCCAAACACACATTCAATACAAATTTATACGTTTAAAAAGACAAATAAAGACACATTTAAAACTAAATACAAATATATACAATTAATAAATATACATTAAATTTTAGAACAAGTTTGGATTAAGTGAATGTTAGTGTTGCTATTGAAACTAGAGGTAAAAATTGGAATGGAGTAAAAGTTAAAAATTAAAATTGAAGTTATTATTAAAAATTAAAGTTAAATTTACACTTAAAATCAAATATTATAACTACATACTGATAGTAAATAAAAATTAATATTAGAATGAAGAGTATTGGTTAGAGTATGAGTTAAAATCAAAATTTAAGTTAAAAAGGTTAAATTGCATCATGGAAATAAACCTTGGTAATAAACTGGTAATAGACAAGGTTCATACATGTTCTTAGATCTTTTCTACAAGGCTCGTATATGCTATTTAAAGGTTACAACTGTTGCGTCTCTGAACATAGGATATACCTCTTTTCTTTATGGGAAACACGTGTCTATTATTAAACATACTGCAAAAGGGTTGGCATATTATGAAGTCTTTTTCATGTGCAGGGGTCCAGGCATTCTGGTACATGTGATTTCTTGGTTGGTTACCTTATATACACTCTGGCAGCTGGTACAGATGCATGAGATCGTCCCGGGAAAGCGCTTCGATCGATATCACGAGTTAGCACAACATACATTTGGAGAGAAGGTTGGCCTATGGATTCTTGTTCCCCCGAATTTGATGGTTGAAGTTGGTGTGAACATAGTTTATATGGTTACTGGTGGACAATCATTAAAGAAATTTCGCCAAACAGTGTGCGGAAGTTGTAAACCCGTGAGGCAATCTTACTGGATCCTCATTTTCAGTTCTATTCACTACTTTTTATCGCTGTTACCCAATCTGAGTTCTGTGGTAGGGGTTTCAATGGCTGCAGCACTTATGTCTTTATGGTATGCTTTCTGCAAATGCATCAATAGGAGTCTGTTGGTTTCTATTTCAATAAACTGTGATGGGAAATAGGTGGTATCCGTAGTACTGTAACCTATTAGAGACAGTTACTATTCCTAAATTTCAGAGGGAAAGTCTTTAACTTGTCCAAAGAATTAAGAGAGTAAGCTTAGTGATGGAAATGGATACTTTAGCAGTATGGTGGGAATGAACAGGAATACGATTTTGACTTTGTTAATCTGTTTTTTTTGTGTAGTTACTCTACCATTGCCTGGGTAGCCTGTGTTTATCGTGGTAGAGTGTAGAATGTAAGCTATGACTATTTACATACCACACCTGCCACCACAGTGTTTCGTGTTTTCAATTCCTTGGGAGTAATTGGTTTTGCATATGCAGGCCATAATGTAGCTCTGGAGATCCAAGCTACCATTCCTTCGTCACCAAAAAGGCCATCTAAGATCCCCATGTGGCGGGGTGTTGTTCTTGCATATTTTGCAGTTGCTCTTTGTTACTTCCCAGTAGCTATAGCGGGTTACTGGGCCTTTGGTCAGATTGTTTCTGACAATTTGCTCTTGACACTTAGAAAACCTAATTGGTCAGATTGTTTCTGACAATTTGCTCTTAACACTTAGAAAACCTGATTGGCTTATTGCAGCAGCAAATATGATGGTGGGAATACATGTTATTGGAAGTTATTAGGTATATTTGTAATTTTGTATATGTTTAAACTATTGCTTGAACATTAGTACATATTATATGGTATACCAGCTCCAATATGTCAACTCTTAATTAATTTTTACCTTTCAAACAGTTTACTTCTTCCCAACCATAGCCTGTGATGATTTCTGTTTCCCTGCCAAAGGTTTGTGCTTCTGATATTGCGTCATAAAACTACAGGTTTTTGCTATGCCAGTATATGATGGGCTGGAAAGACTGCTGGTAAATAAATTCAAATTACCACCAGGACGTTGTCTTCGCTTGGTTGCTCAATTTTCTTATGTTGGTGAGTGAAATTTTTTGCACATATCATCAAATTAGTAGTGACTTTTTCATTTCAAAGTGGCTCCTACTTACATTCTTACCTGAAGGGCAGCTTTCACAACTTTCATCGTTGTTACATTCCCTTTCTTTGGGGATTTGTTGGGTTTCTTTGGAGGCATAGCCTTCACGCCAACTTCTTATTTTGTAAGTTCTTCTAAAACAAAGCTCACAAGTATTTTGTTTAACTTGAGCATCCCCTTCATATGCATGAACTATTTGAAGGTATTGGGAAAGGCAACAACATAAAAGTATACCTTATTGGTAGTGTTTTTGATATTCCAAACTAGGTGTGATTTTTATTTTGTGTTATATCATGTTTCTTTCAGTTGCCCTATATGATGTGGCTCGCCATATGCAAGCCAAAAAGATATAGCTTAGGTTGGCTAGTGAACTGGGTGAGTAATCTCAACCCTCCTAAGACATCCATATTATGCAAGTTTTGTATTTCGATCTTTACATATTCATCTTAGATTTGCTATGCATTCTTTTGTTTTCAATTATGTGTACATATTTTCAGGTTGATTGCTGACATGAGCATTTGTGTGTAGTTTTGTATCTTGTTTGGTTTTACAATTATGGTGGTGTCAACAATTGGTAGATTCAGAAGCCTTCTCGTTGATGCATATACTTATCACTTTTACCAATGAATGTGATGTGAATGACCAATGAAGTTACAGTTTCAAAAGAAGTTGTTGTAGCAATGATATAGACATTTTAGTTACGGTTGTTAGATACAGGATCTCCAAATTATACATATTTTTTATTTTGATGTAGATACATTATTTCTAAATGACATGTATTTTTATGCAGATATCTAAAATAAACATAGAGTTGTCATTATCATAGTCTTTGTACTCCCTATTCCCAATTACAAATCTAATTTATTAGGTTGAATATTATTTTTGAAAATGTGATGTTAAAGTTTAAATATAAATGTTAATAACAAAGAATACGCATGTGTTTCAGTTTCTATCAAAATCTTAGCAAATAAATAAATAAAACTTTAAAATAAATTTAAAATTAATTTGAGAAAAATACAAAAGCTTTTAAAATAAATTTATATTTATATTAATGCAAATTATTTTTTCTTCCTGTTAGTTTATAACATCATCCTTACCATTATTAGATCGGACCAAGTGAGTTATTTGATAATAATAATAAAAAAGATTTCACAATTGCAATAGCAGATGCTTGTAATCTTTACTAGAAAATTACAAATTTTATTTTTACAAAACAACTATGCCTATCAAAAAAATAAACAATTTTGGCTCTGAAAAAGAAGATAGACAATACTACATGCTTGTAATCTATACTACAAAACTACAAATTTTATTTTTACAAACAATCATATCTATCAAAGAAATAAACAATCTTGACTATTAAAGAGAACGTAGACATTAGTCCTACTACAATTATGGTTTTACAAAAAAAACCACATCTCTCAAAGAATAATTAGTGTTGTTGTAAAATAGAATATAGAAATAAGTCCTTTTATTATAATTATCATTTTACAAAACAACTATGTCTATGAAAGATATAATTATTATTTATTATAAAAAAAATGCAATTATAAAATTACATGCCTATGAAACTACAAATTTGATTACAAAACTAAAACTACTACAAATTTTAATTTTCTTTGATATAATTTTACTATAAAACTACAAATTTTACTTTTACAAAACAATTATATCTATCAAAAAAATAAACAATCTTGACTATGAATAGGCATTAATCCTTCTACTACAATTATGGTCTTAAAAAAAACCACTTCTATCAAAGAAATAATTAGTGTTGTTGTAAAATAAAATATAAAAATTAGTCCTTTTATTGTAATTATCATTTACAAAACAACCATGTCTATGAAAGATATAATTATTTTTTATTATAATTATCATTTTACAAAACAATCATGTCTATGAAAGATATAATTATTTTTTGTTATAAAAAAAATTGCAAACATAAAATCACATGCCTACTAAAGATACAATTATTCTTGGTTATAAAATAAACTAGCAATTGTCCCAAGGAAGGTGCAATAATACGCCTTTAAGGTAGTTGTTAGCGGGTAAGCGAGGAAAAAAAGTGTAACATTGAAGTGAGTCAAAAAGAAATGGAGCACTTCAATGTATTGAAAAATCAGAAAATTAACAGTTTAATAGTACATTATACAGTGAGGATGCCATTGCATGGAAGAAACATATCTGATGAAGAAAAGAAGCCAATGTGTAGTCATAATCTGGAATTACTTGCTGTCTATGTGGTTCCAAAGTTCATAATTGTGCTAACATAGATTGTCAAAGCAGCTTGGAAAACAAACATTTGATGACGGTTTATATAGTTCTAACTTCTCACATTAACAAAAGTCATGTTCAAGGAGTAGACATTTTGGCCAAAATGGTACAAATTTGAAGACATTTCCTACACTTCACAAATATATAAAAGAACATCAAGAAGAGTAAAAGCAAAGATTTCAGTATATATATACCTTTGATAATTCAAGGTAATAACACAGTATTTGTGAACACTCTTGACAGTGTATGATAAGTAGCCAAACTAACGATTATCAATCCATCATACATCAATTGACACAATTGAAGACAATATCAGTACCCATGATACTGTTTTAGATGATACAATGTGCTGCCAGCCACGATTCATTATCATCCAATCCATCAATAGATGATTGAAACAATTTCAAACAAAGTAGTTATCAATAATTACATCTCTAGCCAAACCATGTAGATTCTGGAATCTTGACAAATCTGCAAATTCTGGAATCTTCTACAATGGAGCTTGGAGGTACTGTTGAGTCTTAAGGAGATTTGGCACTTAAATTTGGTGCCCATGAGGCAACAGATTCTAGCCCTATTAACGGAAAATTGGCATTACAGATTGCAAGCCCAGATAAACAGAACCCAAATATTTTTCACTCAACGTCTGTGATAGAAGTGATCACTCTGACAGAATTGGACCAGGTATCATCAGCAGTGCATAAAACACTAAGATAAATAGAACCCAAATCTTCTTCACTCAACCTTCTTTTCGTTCTAAGGCAACATTGGGTTATACAAAGCTGTCTACAAAGGCATCAACCGCTGCACCTCCCCTCAATACCATTTCAACAACTTCAAATACGGTTGTGCAAGCCATTTGATATGTTTGGATGATCTGATCCAGAATATACCCAACTGTAGTTGGATTTGGGACAAAACATGCCCGTTGCTGGTGCGTTATTTTTTATGTACATGACTAAAGTATACCAAATCTCCTTTCAAACAAAAATAGAGGGAATATAGACCATTGAATGAAACCCTTAATGCCATCAATGAAACCCTTAATCAGGCAAGGCAAATTCATTAATATATATAGAAAAATACAAGGTAACAAAGACAATATATTATGTTTCAGAGTTAAAAGAAGTTCGAACAGGTAACAGTATTCGTCGCGTGCCACGGTGGATCACTTCTTAATCAATATGAGCAACACAGAAAGATTTTCCAAAATAAGCTCAAATTTTGCTGAGAGGGGTTTTATGATTGAATGTAGGAGGATTATGCATGGAATGGCGAGCTTTAGCAACGAGTTCACCTGTGCCTTTGTTTTTCAGTTCCACAACTACTGTAGAAAGGCCTCCATTGTGACCCAGAACCCTCGCATCGATCTCAATTTCATCCCGATACAGCCAAATCCAACTTCTAATTACATTTGCTTGGACAAAATTTATGGGCAAGCCAGGAATAAATTTGAGAATGGGTATTACATTGACTTTGATTGGATAAATATATGAAACGTTGTAGTCGACGAAGACCTTCAATGGGAGACCACATGACACGATAGCAGCTCCACAAACATTGTCTACAAGAGCCATCAGAGCAGCTGCGCGCCAATGCCCACTTTTCTCCTACGGACAACATTAATAATAACAATGTATTAAAGAGGCCCAAAATAAAGATGAGAATATATAGAGAGGCCCAGAGCGAATCGAACATACGACCAGACGAGGAGGTACTGTGAAGGTGCAGGGCAGTCGACCTTGTGTTATCTGCTGAATTTGGATTCCTCTGAGAGCAAAACTGTCGAAAAAATTGGTGATGTTGGATTGATCCAGTGAAGAAACTGAAAGTGTTGGTGCTGTGTTTTGGAGCCACATTGTGGCCCTTTTACAGGAATCCTCCATCACAGCCACCTGCACCTGCACAACTGATGTTGTCTCCACTTCACCCTATTAACGGAAAACTGGCATTACAGATTGCAAGCCCAGGGAAAATAATATCATTTTTCAAAATTTTCCTCTCCGACAATTATAATTATACTCTTTCTTTTCTCTACTTCTGGAAAAGTAGCCATGGATAAAATATATTTCTTTGAGGAATGGGCTAGGTGGAGTCGTTAGTTACTTTGATTCTCATGCCATTTTATACTGCATGTTCACTTATTTCAAACTCATGACTTACTGACGTTTGTGAATATGGAGTAGGATAACTGAAAAGTTTATTATTTTATGATAACACATAGCATTAGTCTTCATTCTGTAGGTTTAAGTCAAACAAACCATAGTCATTTTGCCTGCATTTTGGAGAAGCATGTCTTTTATGCCGTGCATATCACAGAAAAGTCATCCAAGTTTCAATGGATCTTCACTGGTGTCCATATTCAATACAACCAATGCACTATTTAAATTTAAGGCGCCGTTACATATAGTCATGCATAAACATGAGTTGATGGATCATCACACCCTCAATTTGAACATGTCCATTGGGTATGGTGCATATCACAATTTAGATGGTTTGCTAGGTATATACGCATATATTACACATTTAGGCACATACAAGCATGGAAAATTGATGGATGACCACACCCTCAGTTTGAATCTGTGGATGTAATGTTTGCTTCCAGTGAAAGGTGCATATTAGAGTCACCTGAATTTAGACTGCTAATGACCCTATTCAATGTATCCAATGCACTAGAGTCAATGCAATGTGACACATATAGGAAGTGGAACATACAAACACGAAAATTTGATGGATCACTGCACCCTCAGTTTGAACCTATGAATGCAAGGTTTCCTTCTAGTGCAAGGTGCATATTAGATTCACCTGAGTTGGGACTGTTAGTGTACAATTTAATATACCTGATGCACCATCTAGATTCAATCCATGGCTACACATCTGTCCACATAAATGCAAAGAGTTAATGGATAACCAGAACCTCAATTTGTATGTTTGAGTGTAAGAATTGTTTCTAGTATATTTTTATGACAAAAATGGGTTGATATAGTCTGGTTTCTCTTGTATTTTTTAGGTTTTAAACAAGGTATGGAATCTGTTGCCTCATGGGCACCAAATTTTACTGCCAAATCTCTCGGATACTCAACAGTACCTCCAGGCTCCAGGCTCCATTGCAGAAGATTCCCGAATCTGCAAATTTGTCAAGATTCCAAAATCTACAGGTTTTGGCTAGAGATGTAATTATTGATAAATACTTTGTTTGCAATTGTTTCAATCATCTATCAAAGGTATATATATACTGAAATCTTTGCTTTTACTCTTCTTGATGTTCTTTTCTGTATTTGTGAAGTGTAAGAAATGTCTTCAAATTTGTACCATTTTGGCCTAAATGTCTACTCCTTGAACAAGACTTTTGTTAAGGTGAGAAGTTAGAACTATATAAACCGTCATCAAATGTTTGTTTTCCAAGCTGCTTTAACAACCTATGCTAGCACAATTATGAACTTTGAAACCACATGATACATTGGCTTCTTTTCTTCATCAGATATGTTTCTCCTTAAACTGTTAATTTTTTTATTTTTCAATACATTGAAGTGCGCCATTGTTTTTTTGCTCACTTCAATGTTACACTTTTTTTCCTCGCTTACCACTAACAACTACCTTAACGGCCTATTATTGCACCTTCCTTGGGGCAATTGCTAGTAATAGTCTTTGCTGAAATTAAAAACCAAAAGAGAACACATTTCGTGTCAGAAGTGGGGTTTGAACCCACGCCCTCAATTGAGGACCAGAACTTGAGTCTGGGGCGAGTCCCGATTTCAAATACACAGAGAAAATTGATGGCCAGCTATGGTTATAAGCACTGATACCAAGGTTGCATTAAATATGAATCCACAGCTAGAGCTAAGGTGTGAGGCGGTTGCATGGATGAGGAGAGCTATGGGCCCATCCGCTTGCCATCGCACGTTAGGGAGAACGGGTTCCAGTTTCAGTTTTTGGTTGTGCAATCCATCCCGTATGATCGTGCCATGATGGTCATGCGCATGCTCCTCCCATCATCAGCACATCATCATTAGCGGCATGCTTTTCATCTCATCATTCATATGGTGCATACGCATACACAAGCATAACCTGCTGACAGACTCTGCAGCGGGGTGGATAGCTCTCGCTGGCAACCATGGAGAATTCAAGTCAGATCCATCTACCGGATTTGACAGAGGACTGTATATCTGCCATTCTCTCTTTAACTACTCCACGCGATGTCTGCAGACTCTCAGCCGTCTCCAATCTCTTCACATCTGCAGCGAATGGCGACTCCCTTTGGAGCAATTTCATTCCTCAACAAAGCGACCAGATCCTTCCCAGGGCCGTCACTCCCGTCGCATGTGCTTCAAGGAGAGAACTCTATTTCCGTCTCTGTGATTCTGTATTGATAGACGACGGAACCCAGGTATATCTACATATAATATCCCTCCATTATCATTCATTCGATCCGTTGGTTTTGGTTTCCAGATTCGGCTGCCATAAGGCCACCTAGACATTCATTCATTCAAATTCTTGTGGAACAAAAACAGAGATTTTGGCTGGAACGAGCCACAGGGAAGATCGGATACATGTTATCTGCAACAGAATTATCCATCGCTTGGGGCAACAACGAAAGATATTGGAATTGGCCGGTTTCGGGAGACGACTCCAGGTTTGGTTAACAATCCTATTGTTATTATTATCATCATTGTAAAATTCTATGTTTAACCCTATATATCAATGTCTCAATGATGACATTAATTGTTAATGTTATGGTTTCAGATTTGGGGATCATTGTAAAATTATATTTTTAACCCTAGAGATCAATTATGACATGAAAATTCTATGTTTAACCCCAGATATCAATGATGACATTAGTTGTTCATGTTGTTGTTTCAGATTTGGGGATCATTGTAAAATTCTATTTTTAACCCTAGAGATCAATTATGACACGAGTTATTAATGTTGTGGTTTCAGATTTAGGGTTCTTGCTGAGTTAAAACTGGTTTGGTGGTTGGATGTCTTCGGTCAAATCGACTGCAGGCTTTTGTCTGAGGATACCCAGTACAGAGTGGTGTTTGTGATTAAATTTTCTGAGCATTCTCATGGCTGGAGTGCCTTGCCAATTAATTTTTCGGTTACAGGACCTGACGGACAAGAAAGGAAATCGAGATTGGTTTTCAAGGAAAGGCAGAGGGCACATATAAGAGATACAAATGACGAAGAAGATGAATTAGAAGAGTTCGATGAAGATGAGGAGGATGTTGATTATTCTGATGATGATAATGTTGATTATTCTGATGATAATGTCGACTATATCTTTTACGATGAGGATGAATGGCTTGAAGTGGTTGCAGGAGAATTCAGTACAGTGAGAGCAAATGAAGGAGACATTGGTCCTTCTGACATGGAGTGTAAATTTAGTATGAGAGAAGTGGAGTCGAATAGTGAAAAAGCTGGGCTGGTCTTAGATGGAGTAAGGATTGAACCCGTTTATAGCAGTTTTGGTGTTTAATGGCAGTGTTAATGCTTCTTTAGTTTTGTTAATCTGGAGTTTTTAATAGAGAATTAAAGTCAGTTTCCAGAGGCCGTCCCCTGCCAGCTCTAGAAATGGCTTAAAAAACATTTCAGATGTGCATAAGTAAACCCTTCTGTTCAATTTCCGTTAACAGCAGCATTGATGTTTAAGGGCAGTACTGAACTTCTTTGGTTTTGTTATTTTCGAGTTTTTAATAAAAAATCAAAGTCAATTTCCAGAGGCCGTCACCTGCAAGCTTTATAAATGGCTGAAAAAACCTTTCAGGTGTGGGCAAGGCAAACCTTCTGTTCAATTTGTTTTGCCATTTCATAGTTTGTTTGGGATTTGATTTAAAATAGAAATTTGTTCCAGTTGATTGGATTAGGTGACCTGTGTATGATGTTGGTTGTACTGGATCCGTGGTAAAATAGATTGCTTTGGTTGACAGAGCTCTTTCTCCCATTAAACCAAACCAAACTATGTGCGAATTTAATCTGACGACGACACAACCAAATAAAGTTTCGCTGTTTGATATTTTTATCTTTGGTTGTTATATTTATTTTATTTAGTTTAGTTTAATGAGTTAGTTTAAGTGATTAAATACTGTGAATTCTAAGTAAAAGTTATTGGTTCAAGTCCTCGTACTAACTGTATTTGTAAATATTGTGAGCTTAGCTATGAGATACTGTGAGATTCATTCAATCTCTAATGTCTCAAACTGCAACTAAATAATTTGATAAAGAAAACAATGAAGCAGTATTGTAAATATTGTGAGCTTATTTATGAGATACTGTGAGACTCATTCAATGTCTCTAAAACTGCAACTAAACAATTTGATAAAGAAAACAATGAAGGAGATATTAATAAATTGATTGCCTTCTCATTATTATACTAAATATAAATAAGAAATACAAATGACAATATTATGGGTGAATACCATAGGTTAGCTAATACCATAGGTCACCTAACTGACAAACGAACTAGCCAACTAATTGTTTAGATTACAATATTCAAGACACCCTCTTAATCTCAACTGGTAGTACATCTTCAACACTGTCTATGCCTAAGTGCTATCTTTGATATACAAATGTAGATGTTCCCAATGGTTTGGTGAACATGTCAGCCAGCTGCCCCTTAGAGCCACAAAATAGTAAGGAAATTTGTCCATCATTGACTAACTCAAGGATGCCTCTATCTGGAAGAGAACCAGTAAGGATTGAACCATGGGAAAGTAACAATGAAGACCCGGAACTAACCAGTTACAGGGTTTCTATCACCTTACCTTGGCCATATTTTGAATGGAGCTTTTCACAACTCTTCCGCTGCACCTGCTCACAACTGTATTGCAGAGCTATTGTCAGAGAAAATAGAAGTGGGATCCTTTTCAGTGTGTCCCATATGCTTTAAAAGTCTTCTTAACCAAACAATCTGCATGGCAAGATGCTGCCATGGCTGCTACATATTCTGTTTTTACAGGAGACATGCTGACAAGGCTCTTTCTAAGATGCCATTGAAATAAAAATAAAAATAAAAAATTGCTTTTATTCAATATAATATTGTTTTTATCCTTATTTATCTTGATATAAGGCTCCATTGTTTATCCTGGTTCTTATTTTTAGTATCTCCGCCCACTTAATCATGTCTGCCAAAGCTAATGCCAAAATAACTAGTCTGGAAATCTATTTTAACAATAAAATCATATTTGCCAAAGCTTATGCCCAAATAACTAGTCTTTTAAAGAGTTTAGAAAATCTTGCTTGATCCATATGCGCCTACCTCATTTCAGCATTTCTAATGTTTAGAAAATCCTGAATGATTCACATGTCCTTGAGATTGTGGGTTTCATCGATTATTGCTCTTGATGTCATATTTTCAGTGTAATTTGGAAAATCCATGCCGCTGCTACTGTGGGATACATTATTAGTCTATATGATTTGGATCTATTATTAGTCTATGATTTTGATCTGTAGTATCCCTATAACTCCCTTTCACAACTCACAAGGATTAGCATGATACTCTGGGATCCATTATTGGTCCATGATTTTGATACGTAATATCCTTATAACTTGCTTTTATAATTGTCAAAGATTAATTGGTTAATGATTTAAAAGTTTTGGATTACTATATAGGATGTCTTCAATCTATTGTTTTGAATATGAATTTGCATCACATTTAAATGAAGGAATCCGCCTTTACTTATTGATCTCTAATGGAGTTAGAGGAGTAAAGTTAAAGAAAATCAAGTATGTATAAATAATAATTTAATGTTTGCTGTCTTTATATCTCTGTGATACAATTTTAGTAATGTAAATCGTTATGGTGTTTCTGTCTTTACATCTTTTAGAAAATTTGGTAAATATGTAGTTTAACATAAAAATATATCAATAAATAAAAGACATCTTTTAGAAAATTTATTAAATATGTAGTTTAACATAAAAATATATCAATAAATAAAAAATGAAATATTAGGTTTTTTTGGTTATTTTACTTGGACTCTTTTTTTTAATTGTAAAGTGTTAAAATTTATATTTTTCATCATTTTTTGAACAAATTTAGTTCATAAATTAAAATTAGAATAAACAAAATTATTTCATAATTTATTTCTTTAATGATAAATTGTGATTTTATTTCTAATGTCTATGTAATTTGAATTTGTCATAATTATCATTATGGTTATACTAATTTTGTTTGTATGTTAAACTGAATTCATATTTAAATATAATTTTATACATTTTTATATCAAAACTTAAACAAATATCAAATTGATGTATTTGTGAAAAAGTAAACCCTTTTACTTAACTTTTAAAATATTTAGCAACACTATAAATATTTTAAATGTAATTAAAATAAAAATTTACATATATTTAAGAGGAAAGGAACCTTGTGCATAGCATTTTAAATATTTAATAACACTAAATATTTTAAATTTAATTTATGATCAAAGTTTACTCCAGAAAAAGCCAAATTGAGTATTTGTAGTGGACTAAGAATTGAACCCATTAATAGCAGTGTTGGTGTTTAATGGCCTGTTGTTAGTGCTTCTTTTAGTTTTGTTCCTCTGGAGTTTTAATAGAAAATTAAAGTCATTTTTGAGAAAAAGTCCATTAAAAAAACCTTTTATTCAAATTTTTTGTTAATAGCAGCATTCGCGTTTAAGGGTAGTATTGTGCTTCTTTGGTTTTGTTAATTTCGAGTCATTAATAAAAAATCAAAGTCAATTTTCTGAAGCCGTCACCTGCAAGCTTTACAAATGGCCGAAAAGAACTTTCAGTTTTGGGCAAGGCAAACCTTCTCTTCAATTTGTTTTGGGCAAGGCAAAGCTCAATTGGAACTCTAGTGTTGACAAAATGATTAATGGAGGGTAGAAAGCTTATTTGTCTTGAAATGACTGTGAATCAACCAATCTAGTCACGTGGGATAAAAATAAGTTCATCTTTGAAACTCTTGTCATCCCTGTTATCTTGTATGGTTCTGAAGTATGGGGGAGCAACATTTTTAGAGAATTTTGGAGGAAGAGCAAATTTAGAAGCCGTTTATAACTTATAACCTCAAAATTAAAAGCAATACACCTTATCATATTCTCCTTATAGAAGTGGGTCTTTCCCCATCAAGAGCATGGCTATAACTAGGTACCCGATGTACAAGCACAAGATAAACTCAAGTCAAAACCAACTATGCCTCAAGCGGTGTTGGTGTAAAAATACAATGGATTGGTAAAGCCATTGGGGCATTGATGAAAATGGCATTTTGCAGAACATTGATAATGTCAAAAATATCATTACTTAAGCCATTGGAGTATTGATGAAAATGGCATTTTGCAGAACATTGATAATGTAAAAAATATCATTTCTTCTAAGTTTAAAGAGAAATTGTGGTTTGATAAAAAAATTAGCAGTTAAGAGAAAATTAAGATACTATAAGGAGGTCATTAATCCTAATTTGGAAGATCAGAAGTATCTCTCGGTAGTAACTAGCTCACAGAAGAAAATTAATGCAGCTAAGATTAAAACAAACTCCCATGAACTCGGCCATCCTGACTTCAGAATTTCAAATTGAAAAATTAACTTTGAGTATTCAAAGCCCTCATATTTAACCCTAACCCTGGGCCTTTCATGCCGAAGTCTTAAATTGATGCCGTAGACCAACTCAGCCGTTTCAACTGATGCTGTGCTGTGCAGAAAAATGTGACAGTGAAAATCGTTCTTTAAATCAATTAAAAATAAAAAACAATTTCAATACTCAGCGTTTCACAGCGCATCGGAAAAACAAATGAATGACACGACACTAATAAGAAAACAACAACTTGGATTAGATAAAATTAAAATTTAAATGGGAAATTAGATAAACATGAATCAGGATATAAGACTTGTTTTTAACCCCATTATTGTTTACGTGATAGAGTTCCTTCCTATTTCATTTTATTTTCATAGAAATTTATACGTATTTTAAGGTATACATATTTTTTAGTTTATATTATTTAGTCATTTTGAGTGTAACATATTTTATATAGAAATGTTTACTACAATGTGGAAGAGACATCTATTAATACTATTCTAGCACTTTTTTTCACTTTTTATATCTAAATAATATAAATGTAGAGGCTTATGTGTCCTACCTTATCACAAACTTATATCGTGAAAGACAATATAAGCGTTCACAATTATGTCATGTGTCAAGAAAGTTAACATATACAATATAAATATAGAGCCATATATTCCCCACCTTATCACAAACTCATTCTGTAAAACGATATAATGAAGAGTCACGTGTTACTTATATAAAGTTGCAACATATTTGACAGGGGTGGCTCTTCATAGGCAACAAAGAATTAAGAGGCACCATACCCTTCAAAAATGTCTGTGACGTAATAAAAACTAATAGCTTTCATATTATAAGATCCATAACCTTCACTGAATTTTTTTCTGAGAAACGCATCTTATAATGACAAGTCATTTTTCATAATTCAAAATTGGGAACCGTCTTTAGTCTCCACATTATATCATGATATGATTAAGTGGTCATTTACACATACCAATATCTATCTTATTTATTTTTCAACATAATTAAATTCAATTTTAACAAATTAACTGAAAAGATTATCAATATATCGAATGATAGGTGATTACCTACACTTTACCAATCAAATTGAACTCTAAAAACCACGATTTCAAAAAAGATATTAGTGTTACTCCAAGCTATGATTACATACTTATAATTAACATATAAATGATACCTTAGCATGAGTGGGCCTAATGGTTAATAGCATGTGTTTCCTCTTAGGAGGTCACAGGTTCAAATCCAGAGGGGGGTAGTGTATGTACACCTCTATAGACTTTAGCAGTTAAATCGTTGCGCAAAGGGAGGTCCCTTGTCCCACAAACAAGGGGGTCTCATACACCAATTTGGTGTCTCGCTTGGCGGTGACCTTAAAAATAGATTATTATTGTTATTATTATTATTATAAACTTCAATTAAATTTTTTCAATTTGGTGGGAGCATTTCACGCAGGTAAAGGGAATCAAGGAGAGGAAACTTGATTGGAAGCGGTTCAAAAATTATTTAAAGGATAAATATATTTACGAAAAAATACTATGACAACAAAAGCAAAGAATTCAATGAGCTAAATCTTATTATTCTTCTTGTAACATCCCTAAAAATTCATAAAAAAATAAAAAAATATTACTACAATGAGCTTAGATGTTATTCATAATTCCTTTGTCATGTGCTACTGGTGTTATTAACTAGCGGCAATAGTCATGTACTTATGAGATTATCAGCTTGCTTTACTTTGTGAATTGTTGTCATGACATACTTTGTGACATAAAAATTTGATCTAAAGGATTCAGTTGAACTTGATGTTGTAAAACGGTTTGTCATTGTCGTTTGTTTGATTCTACTCTTGAGTTGCACAAGGGATAGGTCATGGTCTTACTTAGTTGTCACAGCTAATGCATGAAAACTTTGTTTTACTATGTGCAGGTGGTGAGGTTACCTCAATATTACAGCTAAAGAACAAACTCTATGCTAATACACCGCACGGAACAAAGAAAAGAAGATCCTAGGGTTGGGACAAGGATCTATCCCTAAACAATTTTTATCCTTTTATTATAAATAAAATTCCTAATCCATGGCACCTTCTAACTACTCAACTTTTGGTGCAGGTCAGGATATATCTAAAACAAGATTTGATGTAACAAAGGTTATAAAAATCAACAACAATAATGTTTGGTGGTTGCGTTGAAAACTATATACAATGATTTTAGTATAATCTGCAAACTCATTCGTGGAAAGTTAAATGAGGTTTTTGACCTTTGCACTAACACACTAGTTGACTTAAATGTGATGGGGAAAGGTAGGGTACAAGTCATAAACTCGCTTCCTCTTAGACCATGTGATTTCTATAAGATTTCCAGTTGTCGGTGACAAGGGTGATGTAAAGCCCTAGAGGTTTTAATGAGTCTTGAACCATGCACTAGTCTTTTTGTTAAGGTTTTGGAAGAAGTTAACAGTTTCTTCATTTTCTCCAAAGGCCTTCGGTTGCTTGACCTCGTTACTCCACTGTCTGTAACCAGAAATGGAGGAGCCACCAAGCTTGGCCCTCGTCACCTTCTGCACCACTCTAATCTTGATTCACTCATCAATGGAGTTTGCAATTTTTTGTTTTTGTGGTGATTGGAGTTTTCTTAACGCCAAGAAGGTAAATCGTTATCTACATTCATCTTCTTTGTTTTCTTTCTTGCACAAGGATATAAACGGTGATCTAACTTCCATCCCGTGTATTGCATGTGCAGGGTGAACCTCTGCGACAAGGGTGTGGTTTGGACTCTCGTCGAGGAGACCATTTTATTCGGTAAGACCCATGTCTTCCTTTGCGTGGCTATGTGGAACCAAGATGGATTTGTGGCGTTTTTTAATTCCATGGCGTCGGGGTTTCCAATTTGGTGTTGTTTTTTAGATATAGAAGTGATATACTTGATTTGGTAATATTAATGCATAATTACTGTAAGGGTATTTCTATCACTTATGGAGTCTTTAAGAGACTATGCCACTCTGTATATTCTTTTTGGTTCTAAACTTATTTCAAACTGTAAGAATTCATGAGGGTTTCGATGTCGTAACTTCCTTTATTTCACTATTTAAATAGTTGTGTATTTCCAGAGATGTAAAGAATCATTGTCTGTGGAGTCTTGCGACTATGCTACTTTCTTTTTTAAAGACACGGTGTTTAAAAACACTTCTATGTCAGTTGCATTTTATGTAGTACAAATTTTGAGTTGTCTGACCCTGCGAGGTCTTCATGGTTTAGTTTATTTACAATGCTTAAAAGTTACGGTCGTGAGCCTCTACTCTATGTATTTTTTTGGGCTTAGAAGCCACTTTCGCTAATCTAAACACAGTTTTCTATTTGATAAAGGACGGCTATGAATGAATCTGCAACCTTGTTTATAGTTGTGGTATAAATTTGGTAAACAATAAGGCCGTGGGGCTCTTACTGTTGATTCTTGTTCTTGGGCTAAGAAACCACCGTCATATTACTGTTTGTTAAATATATTATGGATATGTTATAGAAAAAAATGCTCATGAGGGTTTCTGTGTAAACTCATTGCTTTATTTAACAAAATGGATGTTGCGTTTTAACATGATTTATATTTCGTTTATCAAGTCCACCAATTTATTTACAGGTTGTATTGTAATTTTCATGGTGAAGTCGTAACGTATTTATAAAAGAGCTTGGTGTTTTTAAAAGCATATATGGTTATTTTACTATTCATAGTTATTTGTAGTTAACCTATTTACCGAAGGGATTCAGTCGAGGAGTATTTTCCTTTCCATGTAGGCTTTGAGATAAGTGTCATAAGGCCTTTGTCAAAAGACTTCGATTGCTAACTAACTCTGTGGTGTTTAGATAATGTTGTAAATATGGTTTTAGATATTAGTTTAATTGTTTCACAGTCATTATCCTTCAATTGACAGTTAGAAGGGTTTTGGGAAAACTTAAAAGAAAAGGGATTTAGTTGTGAGACCCCTATTGATGCTATTGATGTTTTTAAAAGAAAATAAGGGCCTTGATGGTCAGTTGTTAATAGATGTAAATGAAACCAGTTATAAAAAGATCCCAGGGTTTCGTCATTTTGTTTAAAGATGGTGAAGATTTTACTTTGAGTATTTAACTTGTTTCTATAATTTGAATAGGCCATGAGACTATAGGTAAGCTTCGATTACTATTGAAAAGAATTTAAACTCTGTTTAGTTAACCATACTATTTTGAAATTAATTAATCCCTAAAGTTGTCTGTAACTTCCTTCTAGAAGCGAAATACTGCAGAAACAACACCAGTCTAACCTGAAGCCTATATCCAGTGTTACTGTCGATAATCTCGACTTGGTGTTATTAAACAATTTAATCATTAAGAAACTGGTCTTAATATGCCCTTATGTGAACTAGCTTAGTTATTACTTTTCATTTAGAACCCTAGTTATTCTAGATTAATTCTAGAGTTTGTTTTTAAAGAGACAAGACACTTATCCTAGAAAGATTATTGTAAACAAAAGTATTAAGAAGGAAACTTGGATCTGAACATTAGATAAGTTCCAAGTTATGTTTAATTCTGTATAATCTTATTTTAGGTTTTAACCCTACATAGTTTACAATGCTATAAACAGGGTTGTGTTCTTAAGTGGATATATATATAGATCCTTATAAATGAAATATCTATGTTATAGTAGGTCTTTGTGTTTTGTTTACTATATGACATTTATGAGTCCTTACTATGTTACAAAATTTACTTGATTTAAGCTTAGTCTACAGAATTATATCCCTATTTTAATAGTTTGTAATACCTATAGAAACAATCTAAAACTGATACAAAAAGAACATTGTTTAGATTATGAAATACTTTTATAGAGAATACTAAACCAGTTGATCTATCCATTAAATTTAAAACTAATAAACGTAGTGCTCCTGACAGCATTCAGATAAAGAGATGATAATATATTCAATCATCCTAAATACAAGTTCCTGAGCATATTCCAAATGAAAGTACAGATTCTGAAAATTAAATAGCAATTGAACCTAGATAGAATACAGAAAGGGGGCAAACACCCACGGGGGACTGTTCCACCCAACCTTCTCCTGAAGCAGCCAAAGTTACTTACTTAGGACCCCCAAGCCTGTTCACTGAACCACTAGGACGAAGATCTCTTCCACACAACAGACTTTTGCAACTTAGCACTCAGTAGCAAACTTAACCCAACAAAACACTTTAGCTATCCCCTCATCAAATTCCTCGTGTGCTTGACTTTTCAATTTGCAGCAGTCGCATGGTTCATTCTCTCAGAAATTAGAATGAGTGGTGAGCCTCCTGCTCAATTTGATGGTTTATATAAGATTTCCTAGGTCTTTTGGTCAGTTTTAAAATTAAATGAGCCACCAGCTCAATTCCCTCTCTCAGGGAACATGACCACTTTTTAGGGATTATCCTCCTGCAACAGCTAGAAAGAAAAATGCTAGTGTTGCCACTTGTCTACCAGCCTTCTACTACTGCTCCTTCCTCCTAGTGGGTCAGTGAACACTCATTTAACAGTCTCCCGTGGGATAGGTATCTCATTTATTTAATTATTAAAATAAATAATTCTTCAATTACAGTTATCCTTGACCTACTTAGGCATCAACTTTACGATAAACTTAATATAATGTTTTTAATGAAATGAATAATAAATATTTATTTTTTAGTTTTGGGTATGTTACACTTCTATATCATTAAAAAATAATAATAATTAAAATTCTAAAACAAATATAATAAAAAAAAAACATGTTAATTTTTTTTAAATTATAATTTAGTTATTAAATTTCCTACATACTGAAAATGTAATAAATTTTATTGTAATTTAATTTTATAAATTGATAAAAATATTAATTTTATGATTAAATTAAATTTATAATTTTAACTTAAAATATAAATATAAATAAATATAAATGTAACAATAAAACTTTAATAATTATTTAACTCATGTTTTTGTTTATCACCGTGTATTAAATAATTATTTAATAAGCAAAATCACATTATGACGGAATCTTGTTTTTGACAATATATATTGTTTGTTTTTCATTTGAGTAGTCCATAAAACTAAGTTATAAAAATAAATAAATAAATAAATAATATAATTAGTTTATTTTAAATTCATTTAAAATAGTTAACAATATTTTTAATTAATTAAATTATTATTTGGCATTATCAACATAGATTCATTTTAAACTTGGATTTACTGAGCATTAAAAGAGATCCATTTCTTCGGGCCTAAATTGTTTTTATCTAACTTTTTACATGTTCATAAAAAATCTAACTATTTTACATATGTTCATAAAATTTTAGATATATCCTTCTTAAGGTGTGACATATCAAAGTTGGTGTCACATACCCATACCTCGATTATCATGCGGAATTAAAAAAATTCTATAGAACCTTTGTCGTTCTTTGAGACACATGGCATGGCCATGAAACACTCCTCAACATTCATGTTTTGATAGCACACTGTCACGTCCCCTCCCGTCCACCATTGAGCAATTTGCCAATCTACGAACGAAGGTCTCAGAGGAGATCGAACAGCGGGGAAAAATCATGACAGAAAATGATGGTCACAATCTGTTCCACATCTGGGAAAGGATCAATGACTGAGAATCAACCCGCAAGAATCATCGGTGCGAAAATCTTGAGTTTGTGGAATTGGGAAAAGATGGAAATTGTGGTCCCGCATCTCGCATCCCGCATCCTGTATGCGGAATAGACTGTTGCAAAAAGGAAAGTTGCAGAAGTGGGGATCTGTGAAGTCGCATCCCACATCCCGCAAGTTGCGGAAAGGAAAGTTGTGGAAAGAGATTTCTGCGGAACTTCAACCTGCTAACATAAATCTTGGACCAATTTGATCATTCAAGCCATCACCAATCTGGCCAATCTAAGCCCCATAACGAAACTTATAAATACATTGAAAGTAAACATACACAGATGCATACAATTGCAATTATACAGCGGAAGCAATGCATCAATTCAACACATTAAGCATGTTCATCATGTTTCATTGAGCAAATACAAATGCAGAGATTAACATAGACAAGAACACTTATCTTTGAAAGAAGTTCGTCTCTCAACCAGCTATGTCGTTGCAACGTTCCACCCAACCATAGGCCAGTGTGCTCCTTAATTTCTTAGCATCACTACCACCCCTGAGCTGGCCATGATTTCCACAAGGAACTAGGGGACACAGACTCACACACAACAACGCTATACACCCACAATCAAGCCAATAATCACATCCAAACACAGTTAGCCCAATAACATATGGGTTCTTGGACTTACTCATCCAAGCCAACACAAGGATGCACTACACAGCAAAAGATAAGTTCTGGGTATAGACAAAATGTTCTGGGAACCCAAAATCGAATATGGAAAATGGGGAAAACAATCCAAATCACCCAAATCATTCTGAAAATGTTGGATGGCCTTCCAAAGGCAAAAATAACCTCGGTTCACACCCAAATTGTTCAAACCAAACAAATAATGCCTACACAACAATTACAAGTTCTGGGATTGAAGGAAAACATCATGGAAGCCAAAACAACAATGGCAATTGAGGAACTACAGCCCTATATCCAAAATCGACTTCACAGAATGTTCAATAGCTTCATGTGGGTGAAGACGGCTCAACAACCACTCCAAAATCGTGGTTCCCTCTTCAATTTGTTGGGCATTGCCTAAAACGATTCTCCAGCCATGGGAGAATGAAAACAAATGCAAAATCATGCCGGGGAAAAAATAGAGGATGGAAGACTGAGAAGAAGAACCACCAGCTACGTGAGTGCACCCATGAATGAAGGATGGATGATCAAAATGTCCTGCAGCTCCCCAAAACGTGGGGGAAGATGAAAACGTGAATGCATGAGGGAATGGGCATACGTTTTTGGGTGTTTTCCTTTGACACATGGATTTTCCCCAATGGCTCAAGGTCTGAAGAATTCCCCCTCCATATTCCTTATGAAATCATTCCCCCATCTCTTTAACATTGCAGTACATAGCTAGTTGTGGTATTCTATTAATTGCATAATTACATGATATTCACAAATATATATATTGTGCTAGACTTAGCACCATAAACCTTAGGCATCAATCTTGATCACCTATACACAAAACATCAATCAATGGCAGGGCCTTGGCCTTAAGCTCCTTGCCATGATTCCATACACTATTTACATCATGTATAATCAAAATACCACGTGGTTGAAACCGGGGTTTTACATTCCCCTCCCCCTTCAATAGCACTGTCCTCGGTGCTTTACAATAATTTAACAATTGTTACACTGGCACCGCCCTTGGTGCTCTGCAAATTTGAACCAAAAAGGATGTGCCAATCGTATGGCATCCTCCAGCTCCCATGTAGCCTCATCGGAATCGAGGTTCTCATTCTGCATTTTCACTTATCCAATCATATGATATGGAACTCCTCCTAGGTCCCACTAAGCGGTTGTCTTGCGCACTGACTCATCCAAGTCCTTGATTGTATGCATCAGCACACACCACCGAACCTTTCCCTGGTCTTGGAGAATCCTTCTTCGCAACTTGGAACATTTCTGGTGTCTTTGGCAACGAGCAATACCTATGCTCAAGCCCCAAGCAATAAGTTAATTCACATGTCAGTATTCACAATATTTTCCAAAATCATAGATGAATCATATGCATATGTATATTTACATGAAATCAACAAAAAGTTGTCAAGTGAACCAAATACTCATCTGCATAAGTAGCTTCTTTTGGTTCCATAGGTATCTGACTTGTCCTTATACAACCATGGCACTCACAACCTTGCCCCCACCCCACACCTGGGTGTGTATTAAAGGGTATCCAAATTTCTGCAAGCCTCAAATCATGTGAAAATACCTCTCAACAGAGGTCTGACACCTCTGTTCTTGATCCCAACACCTCTTTGGGTTCTTCAATAGCAATTCTGTTCAAGAGCCTGCACCCCCTCTAGTTTCTTATCAAGCTCAAGTGCTTCCTTTCCGAACACCATAATGAATTTAATTCATATGTCAGATTCATTCCTATAGGATGCAATCTATAACAAGATTTTCAAAACCATGGTTGCATCATATGCTCATATATATTAAAAAAAAATCAATGACAACAAAGTTTGATAAGTAAACCAAATACTTATCTGTATAACATATCTCAACTGAGACCTGGCAGCCCTGCTCTAGAGCCTAACATATCTTTGGGTGCTTAATGGAAGCTCCGGATTAAGATCCTAGAACCTCCTCGAGTGCTCACCAAGCTTGGGCACTTCCTTTCCAGGCACCATAACAGATTAATTCTCATGTCAGATTCATTTTCGCAGGATTTATTTCTTAACAAGATTTTCAAAATCTGAGCTGAATCATTATGTACATGTGTACTTATAGAAAATCAACCAGGATTTTCCAAATAATCCAATACTTATCTATATAGCATCTCTCAACCAAGATCTGATCAGCCCCACTTTAGATCCCAACACCTCCTTGGGTGCTTAATGACAACTCTAGCTTAAGGGCCCAACACCTCCTCCAAGTGCTTACCAATGCTCAGGCACTTACTTTCCAAACATCATAATACCTAGGGGTTATTCTCTTCATGGAGCCCCCACCCTCGTGACAGTCCCCTTACGACGTGAATGTGTGTGGAAAGAAGTCTAACCGGATGTCTTACACCATGGGTGTCCCCAATGATGCATACCATTTCCTAGCTAGCAGGGGGGGTGAAGATATGTACTCTCATACATCCTTCCAGAGGAGTCATCTTTCTCAAACACATCCTCCCATGAGCTATGTACTCCAAGGGCAGACCATCATCATCTCACTTGCATTACATACAAGCATGCAGTTTATATGAGATGTCATTATAAAAATAATTGCAAGTATAGGTTTTCAAACCTATTCCAAGCACATCGCTATGTATCCAAGTACATCCTTCCGAGGAGCCATGTACAACCAGTACATGTTTTCATCATCTCACCTGCGTTACATACAAGTATGCAGTTTATATGAGATGTCATCATAAAAATTTAATCATAGACTTTCAAATCTATTTCATGCCTGGATAATTTCAAATTATCAAATGATCAATAACATTGATAGTCAAATCCAAATTTGAATTCACAATTCTGCTTCCCACAAAAAAATCAGATTTTGCAACCATGAGATCATCCTCATATTGTTTGGCATTTGCAAGTGGGGAGTACTCATCCCTGACTTACACATGCTTCCTAAAGCCTAGACATTTACATACAAAGTGTCATCTTGACACCATTTTACATAAGCCAAACAGTTAATAATATTTAATTAACAATCATCAGCAAAAATTAAAATCTGAAGTTCAAAATCTATTATGTTCAAAAGTTAGATTTCAGTTATGAGATCCTTCTCATAGCACATGGCAGTTTTCTGTCTTGGTTTCAGTGGGTACAACCAGACTACTTTGCTCAGGTCATTCTACCTACAATCTTCAAGAAGGGCCATTTCCTCATGGGACCACAAGTTCACCCGTAGGCTTCCTCAACCCATACATAGACTCAATTTTTCCTGCAAAATATTCTTCAATGAACCTCCTGTAGTATCCTGCAAGTCCCACAAAATATTTTACATCTGTTAATTTTCCTGGAGCAAGACAACTTCTCATGGCCTCAATCTTTTCAAGGTCTACAGATATCCCTTTATATGAGATAATGTGACCCAAATTATGAATTCCATCTTTGTAGAAGTCATAGTTCCTCAGCCTTGCATACAGTTGATGCTTCCTATGAAATTTCAAGGTCAGCCTCAATTGTTCCACATGTTTTTCCTCATCCTTTGAATAAGTAAGAATGTCATCAAGGAAGACAAGAACATACTTGCCCAAGTACCTGCTGAAAACATTATTCCTGAGGCATATAAACGTAGTTGGTGCATTTTTGAAACCAAATGGTACCACTGCCAACTCATAAGATCCATCCCCTACTCTGAAGGTTGTCCTATTGACATCTTCATCCTCGATACTTACCTGATGGTAATCAGATCCCAAGTCAATCTTCGAAAATACCTTTGCTCCTCTCATTTGATCAAAGAGGTCATCAATCCTAGACAAATGATACTTGTTCTTCACAATGACTTTGTTTGAATGTCTGTAACCAATACACAACCAGAGTGTATCGTCTTTCTCCTTCTCAAACCAAACTGGTGCTCCCCATAGGGACACACTTGGCCTGAGATGCTTTTTTCCCACAACTCTTGCAGTTGCATTTTCATCTCTAGGATTTCTAGTAGGATCATCCTACAGGGTGTCTAGGGCACTGGTGCTGCTCCAGGAACAAGCTCAAATGTAATATTAATGTCCTTCTTTGGAGGAATCCCTGGAATTTCATCAGGAAAATCATTCCTGAATTCCTATTGCATATGAAATCCCTCCAGCCTAGGAGTATCATACTCTGCTTCCTCCAAAACACAAGTTGCATACACTATGCAACCTTTCCCATAGAACTTCTTTAGCTGCATTGCTAAAGAATTCCCTCTAGAGATTACTTCTGGAAAGCCTTTCACAACCCTTAGGTTGCCTTCGTCATCTAAGCACTCAAATGTCTTGTTGTAACAATCAAGCTTTGCTCTATGTGCTTCCAACCAATCCATTCCAATGAGGACATCATATGATCCAAGTGGTAGAACATTCAGATCTGCACATGTGACTAACCCATCCATGACCAATGGACATTTAATTACTATCTCACTAACCTTCTTCTTAATTCCAATGGCCAGTTGGACTAACCATGATCTTTTATGCTTTGACTTCTTCAGGGTGCACATCTCAATAATTCTAGGAGTAATATAGTTGTGAGTTGATCTAGTGTCAATCAAAACAGAAACAGTATGTTCAATGATCTCGCCCTTAAATTCCACCACAGTTGAGTTATGACCTACTGGTGGTTCTTCTAACACTGCACAAATTTTAGGAATGATCAATGCTTCCTGACCCATAGTTTCAATGTCTTGGATGCTAGGGACTTGACCCTCATTCTTATTCTCAAGTGGACAATTCCTACGCAGATGGGTCCTTCACATCCCCAACATTTGAGTGATGTCTTTAGCTTTTCCCTCATCACTCTAGACGACTCAATCGCAACTTATGATCGTTGCTTGTGCTACTTTAGGAGATGAGAAGGTTTAAAACCTTTATTCCTTGGTTTAAGCTTCTCATTCATCTTGTGGGGAATTTCTCCTACTCCCTTCTATCTCTGTCAATGGATTCCCGGATTTTGTCTGCTTTTGGATATCTGCCAAACTATGTAGCATGGTTGTAGTCAACTGGTTTTGCTCTACCAAAGCCTTGAACAACCTTTTATGTTCTTCTTTGCAATCCTGCAAATCTGCCCTCATGATTCTTATAGTAGTTGCAGCATCTAGGGAACTCTCCTATTCCCACTCCCCAACAGCTTCAGCTCCATGACCTTGGACAATGTAAGCTAGCCTTACATGCCCTTCCCCATGTGGACAAATCCAGCGCAAATGGGGTCCTCCACATCTCCATCATTGGAGTGGCTTTCTGCCCTCTTGTGGGTCTCTTGAATTTTCCTCCATAGCATCTTTCCCATGTCCACAGGGATCCTGTGCATCATCCATGATGTTAATCTTTTTGGCGCTGATCTTCTTTGACCCTCTTGGTCGGACCAAGATCAACTTTTCATTTTTCACTATGAATTTGCAAAATGTGTCAACAACAACATTTGTTAGACAATCTCATAAATCAAAATAAATTACTTACCAATTTCTTATTGCAGGCATGATTGGTCAAGAACATAGTAGAATTCAGATCACGGTCACGGTGCATTTCGTTGGGTTGGCTAAGTTTAGCAATTCTTCTAAATAGCACTCTTTCTTGTTGTAGTTTTTTTTTTTTTGCAACCAATTGCCTTTGGCACATTTATACCAATGCTGCAACCAGTGGCTCCGTCAAATCACAACCCGGTGTTCTTTTCCATTTTCGCGCAATCTGGTGCACACATGCACTGCCATTTTCATCTTTCGGGCCCCTGTAATCCCTGCTGAAACCTGCTGAATTTCTCTGAATGAAGAGGTATATTTCTCATGGCCCCTTTAAGGCCCAAAGCTGCAACATGAGCTCTATTAACTGTTCAACTTGTCCCAATTAGGCCCTAGTGCTGCAACCAACAGCTCTGATACCACTCTGTCACGTACCCATCCTCCGATTATCATGTGGAATTAAAAATTTCCTACGAAACCTTTGTCGTTCTTTGAGACACAGGGCATGGCCATGAAACACTCCTCAACATTCATGTTCTGATACCACACTATCACATCCCCTCTTGTCCACCATTGAGAAATTCGGCAATCTACGAAGGAAGATCTCGGAGGAAATCGAACGGCGGGGAAAAATCGCGATGGAAAACAACGGTCACAATCTATTCTGCATCTCGGAACAGATCAACGACTAAGAATCAACCCGCAAGAATCTATGATTGAGAATCAACTCGAAAGAATCATCGGTATGGAAAGCTTGAGTTTGCGATATTGGGAAAAGATGGAAATTGCGGTCCCGCATATCGCATCCTGCATGTAGAATAGACCATTGCGGAAAGGAAAGTTGCGGAAGTGGAGATACATGAACCTGCATCCTGCATCCCGCAAGTTGCAGAAAGGAAAGTTGCGGAAGGAAAATTGCGGAGAACAGGATTTACCAAATGTCACTTCTGCATCTCGCAAGTTATGGAAAGGAAAGTTGCGGAAAGAGATTTATGCGAAACTCTAATCTGCTAACAGAAATCTTGGATCGATTTGATCATTCAGGCCATCACCAATCCGAAAAATCTAAGCCCCATGACGAAACTTTGAAATACATTGAAAGTACACAGATGCATACAATTGCAATTATACAACGGAAGCAATGCATCAATTCAACACATTAAGCATGTTCATCATATTTCATTGAGAAAATACAAATGCAGAGATTAACATAAACAAGAACACTTATATTTGAAAGAAGTTCGTCCCGCAAGCAGCTATGTTGCTGCAATGTTCCACCCAAACATAGGCCAGTGTGCTCCTTAATCTCTCAACATCACTGCCACCCCCGAGCTGGGCATGATTTCCACAAGGAACTAGGGGACACAGACTCACACACAATAAGGCTATACACCCACAGTCAAGCCAATAATCACATCCAAACGTAGTCAGCCCAATAACATGTGGGTTCTTGGATTTACCCAGCCAAGCCAACACAAGGATGCACTACACAACAAAAGACAAGTTCTGGGTATGGACAAAACGTCCTGGGAACCCAAAATCGAATATGGAAAATGGGGAAAGCAACCCAAGTGACCCAAATCATTCAGAAAATGTTGGATGGCCTTCCAACGGAAAAAATGACCTATGTTCACACCTGAATCGTTAAGACCAAACGAAGAATGCCTACACAGAAATTACAAGTTCTGGGATTGAAGGAAAACATCATGGAAGCCAAAAAAACAATGGCAATCGGGGAACTACAACCCTATGACCAAAATCGACTTCACAGAATGTTCAATAGCTTCACGTGGGTGAAGGCGGCTCAACAACCACTCTGAAATCGTGGTTCCCTCTTCAATCTACTGGGCATTGCCTAAAATGATTCTCCAGCCATGGGAGAATGAAAACAAATGCAAAATCATGTAGGGGAGAAAACATAGGATGGAGGACTGAGAAGAAGAACCACCAGCTGCATGAGTTCCCCCATGAATGAAGGATGGATGATCAAAATGTCCCGCAGCTCCATAAAACGTTGGGGAAGATGCAAACGTGAATGCATGAGGGAATGGGCATATGTTTTTGGGTGTTTTCTTTTGATACATGGCTTTTCCCCAATGGCTCAAGGTCTGAATAATTCCTCCTCCCTATTCCTTGTGAAATCAAGCCCCCGTCTCTTTAATGTTGCAGTACATAGCTAGTTGTGGTATTCTATTAATTGCATAATTACATGATATTCACAAATATATATAATGTGCTTGACTTAGCACCATAAACCATAGGCATCAACCTTGAGCACCTATACACAAAACATCAATCAATGGAAGAGCCTTGGCCTTAAGCTCCTTGCCATGATTGCATACACTATTTACATCATGTACAATCAAAATACTACAGGGTCAAACCGGGGTGTTACAGTTTGTCTAAGTGAACGTTGTTAATCATCATCATCATCATCATTTAATTTTAAGATAGATTTATGTTGGTTTTCATTTTTTTATTTTTTGTCACAAACCTACAATTTCCATAAATAAAAAACGATGTACATATATATACTCTTTTATCCATGAATAATGTAATATTGATTGCAACATAAATACCATGTCGTTTCACTGTAGAGTAACTTATAATTGTTTCTTACCGATCCTTGACAGGTTATAAATTATGTGGATGATTTGCACAGTTAAAGTCATTATGTCATCATACCTGAAGGGGATGTACTTTATACTTTTTAAATTATCTTTATTATATGTTTTGTTAAGGTTTTCTTATCCCTAAGGCTAAGTCTTGGCCCTAGCCTTCACGCCCTAGCTCACAAACATGATGTTAGTAGCTTATTTTTTTATGCAGGAAAGTGGGTTATGGAACTATGGTGTTAACCACCATAGTCCTTATCCCAATACTTAGTATGAATTAATGTTATGTTTTGATCCGTGGTATACACCATGATTCTTGCGCAAGGTAAAGTTTATATGTGTGAATCATATGTTAATAATTTTTTGACATACGAAGATCATGCCATATTCGAAGGTTTTTCTAGGGCAATAATTTGTTGATATGTTAATATATAATATAATAATTGGCCATGGGCTATGTTCGGAGGTACACATTATGATTTGCTTTTACTGTGGTTAACCTTCGCAATAAATTTTTGTCTTGGCTGCAAGTTGAAAGTGCAACCAGGCATTGAAAGGAAAGCTTGAGTTTTAATCTCAGCCCTCCACTTGGCTTACATGCTGGGAAAGGTTTTGAAAGGGTTTTGTTATGGTTCTTGCATGTCTAAACACTTCATTTCGTTGTTGATTTGGTATGTAAGTTCTTAGGAAAAGAGGCTCTGACCCTCATGGCAGCTCTGTATGGATCTTTGGGTGCAAGATCTTACCAGTCTTTAATGGCATCCTTAACGCTTGTTTCCGAGGTGCAAATGAGATCTTATGTTGGGTATATGTTATATTATTTGCATGTGTGTGTGGAGGTGAGGTGCACATGTCAACGCTGCATCTGGGTGATCCCAAAATTTTTGGTTGTTTGTGGTTATTTTTCAAAAAATTTCTAAAACTGTGTAACTTAATCTTGGTTAAGGGATTTGAGTCAGTTTCTAATCCATGTTAACGGATTAGGGTATTGGATGTTGTTGAATACCTATATTTTGTATTGTGAGGATTCATAATGTAATGAAGAGAAAATAAGAGGTGTGGCTCCAAGGTTTGTTGGTTTTTCCAGTTAAGGGTTTCCAGGGTAAATCTCTGTGTTTATGTTGAATTTTGTGTTGTGATCTCTATTTTCATTAAAAGAATCGGTGTGCTTTGCTTCTCTGCACAGGTTTAAAACTTACATGTGGTATCAGAGATTGATTTTGGCATCAAGGGGATGCCTTTGTTGCTAAGGGTTCAACTTGGTTAATAGATCTCGGGTCTGTGATAAAATTGGGCTCAGTGGGAGCTTTGCAGTGTTGATTTGTGCATTGAAATAGAATAGTGAGCAGTTCAAGAATTGAGATAGAGAAATTTAATGCTAAGAATTTTGAGCTACGGGAGCTGAAAATGGAGGATCTTCTTGTAGATCGGGAACAATGGATTATTGTGGATCTGGTTACGAAACCCACTGCAACGTCACAAGATGATTGGGATAAATTATAAATAAGGGAGAGGAGTACAATATGATTGTGCTTACCAGACTCTGTGTTGTTGAACGTATCTGGTGAAGATAGTGCAGTAAAGATTTGGGAGAAACTAGGGAGTTTGTATTAATCAAAATCCCTTGTGAACAAGTTGTTTCTGCAAAAGAAGTTGTTTCACCTCAAAATGGATGAGAATGACACTGTAACGAAGCATTTGAATGTCTACAATACTCTGGTAATTCAGATAACCTTTGTTGGTATTAAAATGGCTTAATAAGATAAATGTATTACATTATTGTGTTTTTTCCATATTCCTGGGACAACCTAATTGTTGCAACAGGTAGTGCTAGCCAAGCGACCTTAAAATTTGATGAAATTGTATCATTCCTACTATCAAAATAGATGAGGCAGAAAACCATGGATAATCATATCATGGATGCCTTGTCTATGAGAGGTCGTCCCCAGGAGAGAAACAAAAATAAAGGATATGTGGGGAGATATAAATATAAGGGTAGATCTAAATCCCCGGGAAAAGGAATAAGGAAGTGTTGGAAATGCAGTAAAGATGGGCACTATAAAAAGGATTGCAGATCTAAGAATGTTGAGAAAAAAAAGGGATCTGAGGATACCCCTTCCATAGAGACGAAGACCTGCTCAGAAGAAGGAGGGGATGTGTACCTAGCTTCCATGGATAATCATTCAGAATGTTATATATGGTTGATTGACTCAGGTGCATCATGTCATATGACCCCTCATAGGGAGTGGTTCTGTGAATATGAAAAGTAAAATGGAGGAGATGTGTACTTAGGAGATGATTCACCATCCAGTATCATTGGGCGTAGTAGAATCAAGCTAAAACTGAAGGATGGAAGGATTAGAACTCTACCTGGAGTGCTACATATTCCAAATCTATCAAGAAACTTGATATATGTCGAAAAGATGGATGTTGCAAGTGTAAAGACTGTGTATGGAGATGGTGGTTGCAAAATGGTTCGTGGATCAATGGTATTAATGAGGGGAGTTCAGTATGGAACTCTATACAAACAATTGGGAAAAACCATCCCTAATGAATGCAACAGTTCTGTTGTACTTGAGGAAGGAGGTAAAGATGACAAAACCTTGATTGCATCAGGAGGAAAGACAATGTTATGCCAGCAAAGATTGGGGCATATTGGAGAAAAGGGACTTCGAGCATTACAAGGTAAAGGTATGGTTGAAGGTATCACTGATTGTACTCTGGATTTTGATTTCTCTAAAAATTTCATATATGAAAAACAAAATCGAATAATATTTGCATTTGGTGCTACAAGAGAAAAGATAATTCTAGAATTAATACATAGTGATGTGTTTGGACCTATTCTTGTTCCATCATTAGGAAAATTTGTGTATTATGTTTCATTTATAGATGATTTCTCAAGGAACACGCAGATTTATTTCCTTCGAAAGAAATCTGAAGTATTTTCCATGTTAAAAGAATTTAAGGCTCTTGTAGAAAATCAATCAGAAAAGAAAATAAAGGTGTTGAGGAAAAAAAATGGTGGAGAGTTTCATGGGAATGAATTCGAGGACTTCTGTAAGAAGTGTGGTATAACAAGTCAAAAGACTACTCCATACACACCTCAACAGAATGGAGTTGATGAGAGGATGAATAGGACATTGATGGAAAAGGCAAGGAGCATGCTAAGCAGTGGTGGGATAGGACAAGAATTCTGGGAAAAAGCAATGGAGACAACATGTTACTTGGTAAATCGAACACCCACATAAACATTGATTGATAAAACTCCACAAGAGATATGGACTGGTAAGAAACCCTCTATTAAGCATCTGAATTTTTGTTGTTGTGATGCTTATGTACATGTCCGAGAGGAGAAAAGGAGCAAGTTGGATAACAAAGCAGAGAAGTGTATCTATATTGGCTATAAAGATGGTATGAAAGGTTATAAGCTTTGGAATCCTATAACTAAGAAGTCTATTTACAGTCGAGAGGTCAAATAAGTACCCAAACAGGAAGTGAATCTAATGGAAAAGGAACCAGAGAAAATAGAGTTTGATTTAGACGGTGAAGAATCCGACTCAACAGAAGAAGTTGAATAAGAAGAAGAATAAGAACCTCATACTCTAGTTTTGAGGAGATCTTCTCGAGAAAGAAGGAAACCAAAAAGGTATTCCCCTCCCAATTTTCGCTCTCATTTTGCTATGTCTGTTACTGATGATGATCCTAGAAATGTGAAGGAAGCTGTGATTTAGAGGATAGTGATCTCTGGGAAAAGGCCATGGTTGAAGAAATCGATTCCTTGGACAAAAAGGAAGCTTGGAATCTAGTCCAGTTACCAGATGGAAGAAAATATGTTGGCAACAAATGGCTAATCCATTTCAACTAAAATACGAAAGACTTATTATATATAATAGTTTTAATTAAATATACAACCATATGTATAATATTTTTAAATTAAATATAAACGATATAT
>LPNX010127162.1:255150-287028 GCA_001517045.1 Pseudotsuga menziesii
TAACCAAAATTACTCTTTAAAAAAACAAAAAGATAATGCCAGTAGAATAATTGAGAGAAAACTCTTAGTTATTAATAGTTATTAATTATTTTAAGAAGAAAGTAAATAATATTTACCACTATTTATATTGGAATTAATTAATTAATGTTTAAATTGTGTTAGGGTTAACTTTGACTCTAGAATGAGCAAGGATGTAAGTGGTTTTGGGCACATAGTTTTGGTAACCGATAAATCTAGTGTTGCTATTATAATTGCATATTTATTTTCTTTGGCATGTTTTTATTCCTGTTAAATTGAATTACTAAGTATGAAATTGAAAGGTATTTATTTTATAGTGTTTTAATAATTAAATTTGTTTTTTTAAATTAATTTTCAAAATTAATCCGTATTCGTATTACACATATAACGAATTCGAATTTGTTCAAAATTTCCGTATACAAAAGGTCAATATGGTTTAAAATAACAAGTCAAAACGACTGAATGATCTAAAATGCCAAACTCAAGTTTTAGTCGTCAATTGAGTGACTGGATTCAAATCCCACTTCTGACACTAAATTTTCTCTATTAATTTTGTATTGCAACAACGACTAGAAAAGGAGAAAAGGTATTTCAACACCACCAGCTGGTGCGAGAGTTTTTATTTCAACCCTGGTGTTGCGAGAGGTAATTGAAATTCGTAATTTTGATTGCAGTTATTTACTATAAAGATAAAGAATTTCAACCCGACAATTAAAAAAAAAGAATTTCAACCCAATCAGGGGTTGCAAGTTGTACTAGACATTCGTACTAGATGTAGTAAAAATATGTACGAGGGCATTTGGTCTAGTGGTATGATTCTTGCTTTGGGTGTGGGATGGGTGCAAGAGGTACCGAGTTCGATTCTTGGAATGCCCCTATTTCTCCATCTGGAACTTATATAGCTTCTTTGCCTCATTCTGAGTTTGATTATCGTTTAGTCCATTTTCCACGACAATGCAAGACTAATCAAAAATATTATGTAAACCAAAATTTTAATAGAAATCAATATTTGTAAACCATATTTCCATGACAGTGCAAGACTAATAAAAAATATTATGTAAACCAAAATTTTAATACAAATCAATATTTTCTTCAACTTGGTTTTCTTCGTAGGAAAAATATTATGAACTGAAGCTCTAGGATATTGCCCCGGAAGACTACCAGGGTGGATCTGCTAGGGTTTGCAGGAATTTTCACTAAGTAACCAACCTTCGTAGCTTGGCCACTGGGGCCCCTTGGTCGCAGGAGTGGGCAGGCTCTCCAGGAGTCTGGGCCTCCCTGGGAGTTTTCTAGATGGAGGCGGGCTCTTCAAGGCCTGGTGAGCCTGAGGGAGCGGGTTTTGCCGTAAAGGACCAGTGAGAGAGCTCGTTCGTCGATCGTAAGCCTGGAGCGGGGGGCTGTCTGCCAAAAGCCCCCACCATCCCCACAGTTCATGTTAGATCTGAGAAGGTGAGCGGCATGATTGAGCTCTGGAAAGAAAAAGCGTTGATCGGTAAGTTTGTGGGGATATGGCCCAAGGAAAAGGATCTGATCAAATGGATTAGCAGCGTTTGGAACCCTAAGGGCCACTATGATCTGCAACTTGGCTCTAAGGGTTTCTTCATGATCATTTTTTTCAATCAGGAGGACCGGGATCGGATCCTGGAGGGAGGCCCTTACTTCTTTTTTTTCGCCGGTCTTTACCTCCGCCCATGGAAGGAGCGATTCAATCCTGAAACAGAGGATATGACTATGGCCCCAGTTTGGATCTGCCTCTTCTCCCTCCTAGGGGAGTGCTGGGATCTGGATACCCTATGGGACATTGGAAATTCCCTTGGTGAGTTTATTAAGGTATCCGAGCAGACGAAGGCCCAGAGGTATACCTCCTTTGCCAGGATTTGTGTTTACCTGGATCTCTCCAAGGAGCTGCCAGAAGCCATAAACCTAAGTTGGGAGGATCAAGAGTGGCTCCAACCCATCGATTATGAGCAGATCCCCTTCAAATGTTGGCACTGCCATGAGTACGGTCACTTAGGACGGAACTGCCCAGGGATGGAGGCAAAGCCAGCCCCAACAAACCCTAGCCTGGAAAAAACTGGGGCGGTGCCTGATGGCTTCACCCAGGTCAAGAACCGCAAGAGAAACAGGGCCACAGGGCCGTCAAAGGCCAAAAAAGACTTGGCGACGAAGGAGACCCGGTCTAGGAATGCTTTCGAGATCTTAGGGGGCTTGGCTAAGGAAGGCACGCCTAAGGAAAAAGAGAGTGTCATTCAGCCCACCAAAGTCTCTAACCCATCGGAAGAGTTCGAAGCCCAGCAGATGGAGATAGTGGAGGAAGTCGAGGATGAAGAAATGGAATTAGGGGAACTAGATTTGGATGCGATCGAAGCAGAGTGTGGAAAGAAGGGGAAGGGTTATGTGCCCAGATAGCAAATCGAGCTCCTTCAAGAGGCTATTATCAAGGCGAGGGCTCATTCGAACCTGGGGATTCCTCCAGAGGAGGAACAACGTCGAGGAAGGAAATCAAACAAGCAACGCATTTCAGAGATAGGGGTTAAACTCATAGAATCAGGCCAATATCCTACAATTAGGGCGGCCTTTTCTGAAGTTTCCAAAGTTTCCCAATGAAGTTAATATCCTGGAATATAAGGGAATGTGGCAACCCCAGGAAGTGGAAGACTCTCAACCGAAAAATTAAGCTGGAAAACCCTGATATCCTCTTCATTCAGGAAACGAAACGCAATTCTGAAGGCTTGGATAAAATTAGCAGTAAAATCTGGAAAGGCTACCAGGTGATGGCCCTGGATGCGGCTGGGCAGTCAAGGGGTATAGCAATCCTCTGGACCCCCCAGGTGGTCGAGCTCATGAATTGGAGAGCTAATAAGTTTGCCCTTGTAGCAGATTTCCATCACCTGGTGTCTGGGGCGAAGGGCACTCTGGTGAATATCTATGGCCCTAGCAGCTTCCCTGAAAAGCAGGCCTTCATCGACTTCTTAGAATGGGTCGACAGTCAAGCGGAGGGAGCTCGATGGGTGATGGGAGGGGATTTTAACCTCATCGCCAACCTTGGTGAAAAAAAGGGAGGTCGAAGATCATTGGACAGATTTCAAGAGGCTTTTGGGGCCTTCCAGGCTCACAGCTCCTTTGTGGACATGGAAACCAGTAATGGTTGGTATACATGGAACAATAAGCAGTGGGGCAAACACCTGGTTACATCCCTCCTGGACAGGTTTTTGGTCTCAGAGCCCCTTCTCCATGGCACGGGAGAAATTCTGACCGAGGTGCTCCCAGCGGCAGGTTCTGACCATTGGCCCTTTTTCCTTCGCTGGGATTGGTCCTGCTCCACGATGGGGAAACCCTTTCGGTTCGAACAATTCTGGATGGAACATAAAGACTTCAAAGATCTAGTGCACCAGTGGTGGCAGGAGTTGGTTCCCCCATCTGGCACAGCCATGTACTGTTTCCAGCAGAAACTCAAATCTATCAAATCCAGAATCCATACCTAGAACAAGGAGGAGTTTGGCAACATTTTTGTGGACAAGAAAAGACTGATCGCTGACCTGGATCAACTCAGTCAGAAAGGAATGACAGAGGGATGGGACGAGGACATGCAGAAGAAAGAAAATGAATTATGGGGGCAGCTAGAGGCATGGGAAAAATAGGAAGGCATATACGGGAAACAAAAATCTAAAGTCAAATGGCGGTAGGATGGGGAAAAAAACACCAAGTTCTTCCACAATTCGGTCATTCAGGATAGACACTCCTCGAGGATTTTGAAACTTAAAACAATGGAAGGGGGCCGAATAGAAACAAATCGCGAAATTGAGGAGGAACTCAACCACTATTTCATAGAGATCCTCAACGAATACCTCCAGGACAGGGAGAGAGATATAGCTCAAATTACGCAGCTAATCCCCCCCTCGGTCACTAGGGAAGATAATGAGATGCTGGTAAAACTGGTAACTCTACAAGAAGTTGAAGAGGCAGTCAATCAGATGGCCCTGGGAAAAGCACCTGGAATGGATGGGTTTACCTCCAACTTCTTCCACTATTTCTTGGATATGGTTAAGGAGGAGGTGGTGGAAATCGTGGAGGAGTTGAGGAAAAAAAAGGGGGTGCTAAGAGCTTTCAATGCAATGTTCCTTTCTCGTATTCCTAAGGAAACGGGAGCAGATCGCCCAGACAAGTTCAGGCCTATAGCTCTATGCAATGTGGTCTACAAAATCATCTCCAAAGTTATGGCCAACCGTCTGAAACCTCTCCTCCCCTCTCTGATCTGCCCGAAGCAATCGGGTTTTGTTGAAGGGCGCCAAATCCTGGATGGGGTTATCCTAGTTCAGGAAGTCCTGCATTCCCTGCAAAGCTTGAGACATCCTGGTATGCTGATCAAACTGGATATTTCTAAGGCTTATGATAAACTAAATTGGGATTACATCCACAGAATGCTAGAAGCCTATGGGTTCTACCAAGACTGGGTGGATTGGGTCATGGGGCTCATCTCCACCCCTTTCTTTAGCATTCTCCTAAACAGAACCCCGAATTGTCCCTTTCAATCTTCCAAAGGCCTCGGGTAGGGAGATCCCCTCTCCCCTTTTCTCTTCATCCTAATGGCCGAAGGTCTGAGCCGTCTCCTGCAGTCTAAGGTGGATCGTGGCGAGCTTCGGGGAATTCATCTGATGGACTCCATGCAGGCACAAACCCATCAACAATTCGTAGATGATACTATGCTCATGGGGCACCCTTCAGTCCAAGAAGCGTGAAGCTTCAAATCATGTTTGAATCTTTTTGCCAAAGCTTTTGGTCTTGCTGTTAACCAGGCCAAATCCCAAGTCTTTTTTTCTCAATACTGCCCCTGCCTCCCAAAGGAACATTATTTGTATCCTGGGTTTCTCGAAAGGATATTTTACTTCAAAATATTTAGGAGTCCCTCTAAGCCCGTGCAAATTGAAGAGTACGTCCTGGCTGGAACTACTTGACAGGATGAAACAGAAACTCACTAAATGGACTCTTAGACCCCTGAACTTACCCAGTAGGCTGGTCCTGATTAAATCGGTCTTACAAGCGATGCCCATATACTTGTTCTCTGTCCTCTCGGCTCCGAAGTCCATCCTCCGTGAGATTCGGCGCATTCAGCGCATCTTCTTATGGGGAGGCAGAGAGGATAAAGCTAAATTCGCCTTGGTTAGTTGGGACAGCATATGCCAACCAAAATTGAAGGGGGGGTTGGGTCTAAGGGATCCGAAAATTATGGCTAAAGTCCAGGGGCGAAATTCTGGTGGTGGTGGGTCTCCCATACTACTGAACCTTGGGCTTGCTTGTGGCGTTCTAAATATGGCCATGATAGGCCCCCACCTCAGTTAATTCGCTTCAACGAAGAACAACAGGGATCCCCTATATGGACAAAGGCAAAAGGTGGAAGGCAATTGGTCCAAAAGCACAACTTTTGGGAGATATGTGATGGAAGGAATGCGCAGTTCTGGGAGGACTCATGGAATCAATTCCCTCGGTTAAGTGACAACCCAAGATGGGCCCCAAGTCAGGGATGGGCTAGGACGGAGGGTTGCTATATGGTCCACCACTTCTGGCAAGAACAACTCTCTAATGAGAGGTGGCATTGGATTTTCACTAACAAACCCGACCAAATCGAAGAAGAAGACTGGGAGGCTTTCAAAGAGGAAATGCGCAGGCAGAGCATCAGACCCACGGAGGGACACGATGTGTTGAGATGGGGATATTTGGAAAAGGAAGGTTTAATATTATGGAGGCGTACAACATTTGAATTGGGAATCGCGCTGAGGACAAGGAAACATGGAAGAAGCTATGGACATTAAACTTGTGTCCTAAGGTCGCCACCTTTTCCTGGCTGACTGTCAAAGGTCGCATTCTCACAAGTGAAAACCTTAGGAGGCGTGGAATTCAAGGTCCTTCTCAATGCTACTTATGCTCTTAGGTGGAGGAAACCACAAACCATCTTCTAGATAGTTACCCGTTTGCTACGGCCATTTGGGATAAGGGGGCGATGGGTTTCATGAGAAGTGACAGGAAACAAGCCTATCCGGCAAGAAATTTGGTGGAATGGAACCAAAAGACGTTCAAAAACAGAATTATTGGGACGATATGGAATGCCTTACCGGGTATGATCATGTGGTGCATTTGGAAGGAAAGGAACGGTCGAATCTTCAGGGACAAACGCTCCAGTCCTGACCAGGTCTGGCAAACGGTGTAGGAAAACCTTCTCTCCTCCATCAAAAGCATGCAATGGCACAATGAAGATAAGCTAATACCTATAGACGAGATTCATGTTGGTGAATTTTGGGGTCTGGACAAAACGCAGTTGGAAGGGCTCCGCTTGCGTGATAGGATCCTTCAACTGTCTAGCCCAAAGTTTTGGTCTTCCCCCTCTCCCATGGTTTTCAAGCTTAATTTTGATGGGGCCTCCAGGGGGAACCCTGGTGATGCCGGGTTTGGCGGCCTTTGCAGAGATTCTCTAGGCAGGGTTATTTTTTGTTTTTTGGGGGGCCATCGACCGAGATACCAACAACTTCGCTGAACTCGAGGGGATGCTCCAAGGCTTGCACTGTCTGGTGCGCAACAATAGCTTCCCAACGATAATAGAGGGCGACTCCTGTATCTTGGTTCAGATGGATCGACGGTTAGCACATGGCAGAATCAGCGGCTAAGTGTCCACCAGCTTGAGGTTGGCCAGCCATTTGGATGAACTGCGGGGCTTGATCCATGCCCATCCCGCGGTCTCGTTCAGCCACGTAAGATGTGACACCAACAAGGTGGCGGACTCTCTTGCGAACGCAGGGGTCGAGGGGGAGCTGGCATTCCAATGGGCTTGCTTGGGTCCTTTGATGCTAACGATTGGGTTCATAAGTGTCGACAGTTGGCGGCACAGGATCTCACGGGCAGTTTGCAGTTGACACGCCTGAGCGATGCAGTGGATATAGGTGATAGACAGCGCAAGCACGCCATGATGGACTGACACCGCGATGAAGGAGAGTTTTAATGAGGCAATTAATCGAGGGCAGAGGTTGTTTTCCTTGGCCATTATTTTTCCCATCAAAAATGCAGGTGACAAGATGGACAGGGTAAGGCGGGACAACTGAGTTAATAGGGCTATCCTTTTAGTTAGAGCTTCCACCATGAAGATCGGTATGAGGGAGGTGGTCCACTCCAGTTCAATGACATCGTCTTGGTGCAAGCCAGATGAAGTAATGATTCTTCCTCTTCCTTCTTATTTCTCGCCATGTTGGATGAACCGTTATCATCGTTTAACCTTGCTCCTTGCCTCTCGGCTCCTCTGGTTTCTTCCGTGGCCCTCTAGTCTGGTCTGGGTGTGGCTCTCGGTGCTCTTTTGTCCCTGTGCCCTTGCCCATAAGTCTTTCCTGCTTAGAATGGCCCTGTATGGTCAGTTGGTTAAGGGCAAGGCCTGTGGTGATTCCTCGTCTATGCAGGATGCTGCAAGACCAGCCCGCAGGGCGACGAGAGCGCAACTTTAGGCTCAAGAGGAGGCTGAATTTTTCAAAGACAACATTCCCCTGAATATCCATAGGGAGGTGGAGGGTAAGGCCGAGGACCTATGGACTACGATGAAAAACATGCACAAGGAGGAACTCCATCAGGAAGTGGCGGACTGGGTCTTGGATCCTGGCTCCACTGTGGGTCGTGCTGCGGCATATGACCGCCTCCTCATGCAGTATTGGGTAAACATGAAGTTAGTTGGCCATTCTTACATAGAGCGGGAAACAAAGATGGCGAGGGATGAGGAACTAGTGAGGGAGTGGAAGCAGCACAATGGAGAATGTCACCTCATCCACCAGAAGGTTGATGTTCTAGCCTCTCGCTTGGGTATCTCTTTCTACGCAGGAGGAAAGGGTGATGACGAGGTGGCTCACCCAAGGGAATGATGCGGCCAGTGCAGTAAGAAGAAATGGAGGATCTTATCCCCCTCTTTGGCAGTTCAGGATCCTTCTGGTGCGACCCCAGCTCCAGCTCATCCTTTTGGGTCCTGTTTTCCCTCGGCCGTTCAAAAGCAGGAGTGATGGTCTGGTCATATTGGCTCTTTCGAAGCATGGTAATTTGGCCTGCCCAGTCGTTTAATGTTTTTCTCCAATGTTTGGTCTATAACTGGTTGTCTCCTGCAGCCAAGGTCTCTGTATCTATGTATCCTGGCTCAGGGTTTAGTTTTCTACGTTTTGGAAAGTCGGCTCAAGGTCTTAGTAGCTATGTTTTGGAAGGTCGGGCCTGCGTGCCCATTTTTTAGTCAAAATCTCAGTATGTTTTGAGTCTTTTGGCCTCTATGGTGCGGGTCCAGCTCTGAGTGGGGCATCTCCCTGCTAGAGGACTGTTAGACTGGCTTTGTTTTTTTGCTCTGTAATAGTTTCCTGCTGATGTAATATAATGTTTTTATTTATAAAAAAAAAAACTTAGTTTTCTTCCTATACCTCAATACACCTTAATAAAAAAAAACAAATAATGATTACAATTATATAGTTAAAAAACATAAAATAATTACAAATATATAATTATATAATTAAAATTTAAAACATGAAACAAATCATAATAAATAATATATATTACATTAAATACTATTTTAAAAAATAATAATACTTAATTTTTTTTTATTGAAATATAAAGAAAGGTTTAGGAAACGATTCTCAAAAATCCCCATAGGCCCCATCCAAGTGACATCCAAATAGTGGCACCACCACTTGAAGAATGGGGCCTCGGTACATGATTCGGAGAATCACCCCATAAAACTCCTTCAATATTCCATACAAACATTATGTATTATATCCCATGAAACATATATTTTGAATGGTAGTATTATATTTTGTTTGTTATTGTGTTATGTTATAATGTTTTGTATTTTTTTAATTGTGTTATTTTGTTATATTTTTTATTTGCTTTTATTGTTTTAAAGTATAATGTAAAAATTTGTAATTTTTTAAAGATTAATTTAATTTTTTAAATTTAATTGTATGTTGATATTTATTTTAATTACTTTCTGTTATTTAATTGTTTTTAATGTTTTTGTATTTTTGTCTTTTTGTAATTTAATTTAAGGAGTTTTGGCTTATCGATGTTGGTTGCTAGGATCACAATTTAAAATAAGGTGTAATTTTAACCCCTAAAAAAGTGTGATTCTAGGAGTACCATTTTTTGATTTAGAGGTTAATTTAGGTTTTGATTGCAATCACATTGGTCGAGGTCTCAAAAAAGTTGTAATTTTAGCTCCGAAAAAAAACAATGCTACTGGTCGCACCACTTTTCAAATCAAGGGTTGTTTTGTGGTTTTTAACACAAAAAAATGAGTTTTTATAGCTAGAGTTCTAGTTTGAGTATAAAGTTCTCGTCAAGTTGTATAACTTGTTAGGAAATGGAAATGTATAAAGGGTCTAGAAGATCATCTACACAATGTGAGGCAATGCAATAACTTTATAGGGGTTCGGTAAAAGATATTAACAAAGGTTGTATGATTGTAGTTTTGGCTATAGAAGATACACGCAGTTATCCATTTTGGATTGCAAAAGTTATGAAGGTCAATATAAAAAATGAAGAAGTTATATCCATTGAAGTACATTGGTATGCATTGGACACACACCCATTTGATGGTGTGTATAAGCCAACGATGGTGGTTGAGAAAAAGGTTTGTAAAAAGAGAAAAAGAAAGTTTCAAAATGTAAATCATTGTCGCATTGACATTTTAAACTTAGAAGATGTTGACCTACTTTATGACTTCCAGATGACAAAGAAAGGCACTCTTTGTCAACTTCAAACTTAGATTAAGGAGATTTCTTACATTAATTATGGAGCTTTCTAGGATAAGGACCTCTTATGCTCAAGGGAATGAAACCAAGTTTCGTAGCAATTGTACAAATGGTTGTCTAATTTTTTGTTTAAGGACCAACATAAGCCTTTGTCGGGTTTTAAGGCACCTTGAAATTCCCCATGGTTTGAAGGAGGGTATTTTAAAAGAGGACTATACTAAAGAGGAACTTGATAAGGGAGTAGAAGGAAGTCTCAAGGCTTGTAATGACCTAGTGGTTAATGTGGGAAGAAGAGGATTCATGTATGTAAAATTTATCTTGTTGAAACCTAACTTAGCATTAGGTGAAGTAAAAATGAGTTAGATGGTAGAAGTGAGTAGAAATTTGTGTTGGGGTACATGTGTCATGGTTTCACACATTGGTAAAAGGCTGGTTGGTATTCCACTTAAAAGCTAAAGAAGATGTTTTTTATTTTGTGTGTTTTAGATGGTTCTAGAGAATGGAACCCATTTTTATCCTGGATAAATGGATGCATAGTTTTGACGCTAGTTTAAAGAGAAAACCATGCATGTTGTGTGTGTGAAACTTGTTGGTTTAGTGCTAGACCTCCAAATTGTGAAGTATTTAGGGATACTAGGAATGACATAGGGATGTTTTTAGAATATGATAAGCATATTAAAGTGGATACCTCACACTCGGTGGCTCATAACCTAGTTGAGATTGACCTAAAGGACAACTTGATACAGGTTGTGGAAGTAGAGATGGAAAGTTGATTTTATGTACATAATCACTTGGACTATGTACAAATACCTTTCACATTGTACAAGATTCCATATCTATGGGCATTTCTCCATTGAATGTCTCATTAAATTTTATAAGGCAGAATGAAGAAGAAACAATGAGCAAATATTTGGATTGAAGGATTGGAAGGAGGTATAATGGCTTGTAGGAGAAGTTTGAGCAGAAAAAAAATATTTTGAAGCATGATGAAAATATTGTCACGGGTCAAAAAAATTTAGTTGGAATTGATACATTTTAGACTATGGGTATGAATTTTGTATGTATTGTGAATATGAAAAACTAGTTTTGTTTCACTTAATAGTAATTAAAATTTGAGGCAACATAAAACATTAGATGTTTAATAAAAGGAAGAGGAAAAATTGGAGAGCATAGATGTATACCTCTCCAATCTAGCCTCCTCTTTGAACCTAGAAGCTGCAAATGTGCAAGCGTTCTTCCTCCTCCTTATTGGAGGGAGTCGTCGATTATGGATGGAAATGCGGAATGGAGGTTGTGACTGCTTTTGGGTTTTTTTATGTTTAACAAAACAATCGAGCATTATGTATTTATAGAATGCTCAAGTGTTATGTATTTATATAACACTTGAGTGTGATAGAAATAAAAAACACTCGCGCGTTATGTATTTGTATAATGCTCTAACATTATATAAATACACAACGCTCACACGTTATGTATTTATATAACACTAGAGTGTTATAGAAATACATAACATGCAAGCGTTATTGTTTCCTATCTTGCGTGTTTAATGACATGGCATGCTTGATCATGCCCATTCCTAGTTCAAAGAAATGCGTGCATGTTTTTTATTTACTTAGCTATCGCATATTTCACGTAACTAATATTGGATCTAAAGGTTCCCTCAACTTCATGTGAGGGCCCATATACACTTATGTTTGTATTTTGACATGAATGACAACCTTGTTCATCAATCTTCTCCTTTTTCATTAATGGAAACCATCATACTCATTACTCCCCCTGTTATCATGCTCTTGATCTTTCTGTCTCCCTTTGACATCAATGGAAAATGGATAACTCCCGCTAACAATATCTCTCCCCTTGGGCTCTTGTTGTAATGCTCACAACTGCTTTTCACAACTGCTTTTCTATTGACAATTATGTTGATAAAGTTGGACCATAGGGAGGAGAACCCTAGTTCATGTCACCATTACTATAAAATGGGTTGTGCATGGTAATTTTGTTGGATCTTCTAAATGATTAGAGTATCGTCCTAGTATCTATGGGATATCCATAGGATCTTTGTGATGAATTTTTCTTTTGTAACAACCATTGTTGAGAAGTAATGTCAATGATTTGAAATGAGTGGAATTTATCTAGGATTTAATTATGTAGTATTCAAAGGGAGGCAATTACCAAGATACGATAACTTAATCTTCAAGGAGTACTCAATGTCCCAAGATCCAACAACTTAGTCTTCAACTGGTTGTCGATAATTAATTGCAAACTACCTAAAATACAAATACAAATCAACACCGTTAGGCCATTCAATTTATTGCCAGTAATCAATCACCAAAACATATCTATCAGAAAACTAATACTATCTACCTACTTTTAATTTTTTTTACACCATCATATCAAACTCCTTATGAAAACAAATGGCATTGATATAACCAATGACATTGATATAATTTTTTTTAGACAATCTTTAATTCATACCATGCCCTTGCTTGAGTGGCATCGAGTGTTTCTTTGTGCTCAAATGATCTTCTTCAAACTGGTGGATTATACCTATCTAGTACTATTAGGCTAGTTTGTTTTCAATTTGACCACGTGTGGTTGAATGCGGGTACCCGGTCACCTCTTTTTTTAAACCTACACGTCACAATTTATTGTGAATGAAGTTCAAGTACTACTTTATTGAGGATGAAGTTCCAAGTATTTGAGTTATGTTATATTTAAAAAAACATAAAAATTATAAAATTTAAATCATTTATAAAATATAAAATTAAAACCAAATAAAAATTATAAAATTGTAATATACCAAATTCAAATAAATTGTTTTATTTTATTTTAAATATTGTTTTGATAAGAAGTCAAAAAGAGATGTAATAGATTATTATTTTATTAATTAAGAACACCGGAGGGAATCCAAACTGAAATAGTTGTTGAAAGAGTGTTTGTTTACCCACAAGAGGAAAATACAAGTGGTTGAAGCTACTGAGTGAGAACTCAAGATGCATGAGGCATCTTTCCCAAAATCAGGTCACAACTCCTTTTGGAATGATAAAGAGAAGGAGGCTCATATATGACCAAGTCCTAGGAAAAATACTATATAATAGAATGTCCATTTAGAAAGGAGGCTAGCAGTGGATGTGGAAATTAATCTGTTAATGCAAGAGATGGCGCATTAAGTGGATTTTTCTTTTGTGGTTCAACAAACAAGCTCGGGGGTTATGGAGCAAGTGACTTGGCTGCTCCAGGAGTCGGTTGGGAGGAACGACTATTCCATTTATGTTTTTCCGACAATGGTGTTAGGTTCCCTAGTCTACTTTTTATTTGCCTGAGTTAGTTAAAGTAGAATCACAAGTTAACTATGAATCATAATTACTTTCTTTTAACAGTAGTACTATTATGTATCTATTTATGCATATGTTTAAAATATTGTTCTTATTATGCATCTGTTCCAATATCTTTTGTTGCTATGTATCTGGTTCAAATATTTTCCCTATTTGTTATAATCATGTCAGTAAACTGTTTTTATTTAGTATTCATAGATCTATAAACGTAAGGTTTCTTAACGAATCTCTGTCCGGGCATCCATACCTGAATCAAAGAATTCTTACAATGTGTAATATTAACACATTTAGTAAACTGAATGAAAGTCTTAGATCTAATTAAATGTTCTAGATTAAGCTAGCTTATGTTTACAACATGGTATTTAGAATAATTATTTACAAACCAGAATCATATTATGTCCTAGTATAAGCTTAAACTTCAATACAACAGACATAAGGAACCTTCTCTAGCTATTATAACAAACTCACATAATAATTGTCAAAACAAAATAAATCAAATAACACAGCAGAGTATTCTTCTGCATAACCTGTAAATCGAAGAACCATAAACTATTTTTATTTAGGAATTATATGAGCAGAATAAGAGCCGAGAGGCTTAGGTAAATCCAAGCTAAGACATTTAAATCATCTCATCTCAAAAACCTCAATATAGATCAAGATTTCCAAGATCGGGGCTTACCGAGATCCATTGGAATAATTATAAATACAATATATTAAATCATAAATATCTTATTATCAATTAACTAGAAGTTCCCGATTGAAGTCGAGGTTATTAACATGAAATGTTTTGGCCCATCTATCAGCATGATTGCTTACGCATCTAGGTCATGATTGCACTGCTAAACTCGTGTATCGATCTTTAATTTAAAAACCAAATCTACTCTACATAATTCAAATCGATATTTCAAATCTGTTACAACCAACGAAACCATCTAAATATCCATACATGGCAGTAATACCATCGTTAGATGCCAAACCTTTTTATAAACAAAAACCGTGACGAGAAACATCTTTTTAACAGCCAAAAATCAAATGATGGAATATTATAGACCCTAAAGTGGTCGTTTTTATTTGTTGTGTAGAAGTAAAATCATTACAGGTATTATCTTTAACTTCAAGAAAACACATAAATAAGAATTTGGCACAAACCCTAGGGGTCGCTTTCTTTTAATTTAATATCAAATCTAAACATAGGGGATTCAAAACCGGGTGGATGTAAGCCCATCACATAGTTAAAGAACCCTAATATGTAGATAAGTATACAAACAATACTCACCGAAGTGGTGATAAGCCCATCAAAGATGGCACCCATGAAAGTTTTAAATTCAAATAATATACACACAAAGTTTTAAAACGATGATGGCATAGAGAGGATGTGAAGCCCTCTTCCTGTCGGTTAGAAACCTATAAGGGTTAAATAAAAACTACATACTACACTTATATGAAGTGAGGCGAAGGCCTGGATCCCACACATCCATGAGCCCAACCATCTCATAGTTAAAACGAACCAATGTTGCAGAGAGGCAACATCCAGGCTGGAGACACCTATATAAACTAAACAACAAAGAAATGCCAGGGCAAGATAAGAAAGAAATGGTTAAATAATACTTGAACAAAGTAAAGTTTTTTTTAAGCCACCTTAAATATTTTTGTAACAGGCTTGGGAGGAGGTGACCTATTGCTATTGTCATGATTGTCCCTCAATCTATGAATCACCAACAAAACAGTTAACAACTAAAACTTATTTTAATAAAAAATATGAAAGAACATGGATGGGGTTAAAATAAATTTATCTTGTTTAAATGAAGAAAGGGATAGGGGTCGGATCCTCCTGGATGCCCTTATCCCTCCTCTGTCTACCAAGTAAAACACAAAATCCAGTCAGATATTGTTGGTTCAAGAGTCCTAAAAGTTACTAAAACAAATACTTATAGAACTGAAGTCGACTTACCAAGTTAAAGGCAAATGAAAGGCCATAGAACGATGGTCTAGGTTCATTTTTGCAGCGACCAAGAAGGATGAGACTGGCAACGACCTTTTATCACTGTGCAAGATATAAGTTTTAAACTTGTGTAGAGAAGTAAAGCATACATATTCTTTTAAAAAAAATAGAGATCACAACACAACATTCACACAAACACAAAGATTTACCCTGGAAACCCTTAACAAGGAAAACCAACAAACATTGGAGCCACACCTCCTATTTTCTCTTCATTACATTATGAATCCTCACAATACAAATTATATGTATTCAAAAACATCCAATACTCTAATCCATTAACCCGGATTAGAAAAAGACTCAAATCCCTTAACCGGGATTAAGTTACATATTTTTAGAAAAAATCTGAAAAATAACCAAAAACAATGAAGGTGCTTTTGGGATCGCCCAGATGCAACGTTGACATGTGCACATCCCCTCCACCCACACATGCAAAGAATATAACATATACCCAACATTATCCCACTTGTTGTTTTCTTTGCATAGCAATGAGTCATGTACTCATAAAGTCATAGGTTCAGGACAACAATGCCCATAGATTCTCTACACCAAGAGAACTTCTCTGTACTAACAAAATTTGTTAATGAGTCTACATCATTTTTCACGATGTCAACCTTCTCCAACGACACCTTATTATCTTCAACCATATCTCTCACAAAGTGATATTGAACATCAATATGCTTTGTCTTAACAGGATAAGTAGGGTTCTTTTCCAAGAAGATTTCACTTTGGCTATCATAATCTAACCTTATAGTTTTCTGTACAAACCCAATACCTGAACATAATATTTGCAACCACACAGCCTCTTTGCTTGCATGAGTGGATTCCATGCATTCAACTTCTGTAGTTGAGAGTGCAACTACAACTTGTCTCTTTCTCATCTAATTGACAACTCCTCCAAATAGGTTAAACACATACCCGCTTGTAGATCTTCTGTGATCAAGATATCTAGCCCAGTATGCATCAACAAATCCATGTACATTTATTACTCTGTCTGGTCCAGGTCTTCCTTGGTAGCATATTGCATAATCTGTGGTGCCACACAAATATCTGAAGACCCTCTTTACAACTGTCCAATGCTCCTTTCCTGGTTTTGACATATATCTACTCAAAACTCCCACTGCATGAGCAATGTATGGTATTGTACAGACCATTGCATACATCAAACTACCGACTGCACTGGCATATGGAACTTGTGACATGTCTTCTTCTTCTTCCTATGTCTTAGGACACTGCTCTACAGATAACTTTACACCTACATGAATAGGAACCTTAATCGGATTACTTTCTTGCATGTTAAATCTTTGTAGTAATGTCTCAACATATTTTCTTTGATTTAAACTGATCATCTTGTTTGCACGATATCTTCTTATCTCCATTCCCAAAATGACGTTTGCAGCACCGATATCTTTCATATCAAATTTGGAGGACAATTGATACTTCGCCTCCTTTATAACATCTTTGTTGTTTCCAATCAACAACATGTCATCAACACATAGTACTATGTTAATGAAGTGATCACCAACCTGTTTGGAATATACACAGTGATCAGCTTTTATTCTCACAAACCCCAATCCAAGTATGTATGTGTCAAACTTTTGGTACCACATCCTTGGAGATTGCTTTAAACCATAAAGAGAATTCTTTAGTTTACATACCAACTCATTCTTTTCCTTTACTATGAACCCTTTTGGTTGTTTCATGTAGATTTCTTCTTCCATATCCCCATGTAAGAACATTGTATTCACATCCATCTTCTCTACTTCAAGATCAAAAGCAGTAGCAATAGAAAGAATAAATCTAGTAGAAGTTGATTTTTCAACTGGAGAAATATTCACCAACTCCTTAAATATCTGCCTTTCGGTATAATTTCTTAGTAATTTGGCAAATTATTGAGGAGGAGTCTGGCCAATAATGCCATTAAATGTAATCCTGTGAATATCGAATAAACATGCTTTGAAATCTTAACGAATTCCATGTAGATAAATAGTTGATTGCGCACCATTCTACGTAAGCTCGTTGGTGCATGATTATTGGCAATCTGGTGGAAATAACTTCAATGCGTTGGCATGAACCCAGCTGTGTTGACGTTTTCATAATACATATAATTTGTTTTTAACCCGAAATAACTAAATGTGAGAACACAATTTCAACCCACACGCGGCGTCGAACTCCATAAATCAAAGTGATGTGGTTCTTCCTTTTGATCATGCATATCAGATGAGGAGCACCTGTTCAAACTAGAGAGTGAAAGGGAGGAAGAAGGAATCTCGGGTGATCAACATCCTGAAGAATATCCTGTAAATGGAAGTTGCATCAAACAACAGATCCAAGTAAGTACTAGTTTAAATCAGTTTTGTTTTTGCTTTTATTTCACTAACTTACATTTTCAACACTTAGTTTTGCATGTTTTTATACATCTTAGATTTCATTTTGTAATTTGAACTTTTGTTTAGTTTTGTTATATAGATGGTTACATTGGCAATTTCACTACACTTAAATGATTATAATTTTTCATTTAGAATAGAGTAGGTAGGTTTTAGTTTTTATTTTTTCAATTGAAAATTAGCTTTGTTTTAATTTACTTTAATATTTCTATTTGTTAAAATTTTATTTCTAAATAGTCTTAATTACTATTGTTTTTAATTTTGTTAGGAATTAAAATTAATTTTAATCTTTCAAATCTTAAAATTTTATGAAAATTTTGGTCTCTTTTCATTTTCATTTTTCATTTAATAATTTTTTAAGTCATCCTAAAAGTTAAAAAAATACATTAAGAATTAGTTTCTTTTAATAGTTAAAAATAAAACAAATAAATTAATAAACAAAAAAAATATATACATATATAATAAACAAACAAATAAATATACATATTAGTTTGTTTAATAATTATTTAGATTTTAATCTTTTGAATCTAAAAGTACTTTTAATCTTTTCCTAAGAATATTCGAGAAAACAATGTTTATTTATTTTAAATGTTAGTTTTAGTTTTTCTAGAAAAAAATGTAAAAATAAACATAAACATTAAAACATTTTAAAATTTAAATATTAAACATTAAAATTTAAATATTAAAAATTAAACATTAATATATGCTTATATAAAATAAGAAACTTTAAAAAATAAATAACATAGATAAGTTATATATATAAAATAACAGATATAGTAAAAATTGAAAGAGCAGATCAAACGACCCACTCTTTAGCCTATTTCTTCAGCCCATCTTTCGATCTGTCCTTCAGCCTTCATCCCATCTTTTGATCTATTCATTCTGGCTTTTTCAAAACAATCCTGTAAACAAAAAAATAATTAGAATATTAAAACCTAGCAGTGCACCCATGTATTTTTAGTCAGGCCAAACTTCATACCTGCAAAATCAATTAAAAATTTCAAGAATCAAAAGTGAGAATGAAACATTGCATTTTCGCAAAACTGGCCCTTGAAGCTCGGGAAATTGTGACCCTAGAACAAGCTCGCCTACATAAACACACTTGCAACTCTTTCTTGGAAAGAGAACTAAGAAAATGCCCGCCCGTATGAAGATCTGGGAATACCAACATGCTCGCCTGAAGAAGACTAGGAAAAAAAACCTTGACACAGTCGCTTAAAGGAAGTATTAACATTAATGTCCATCAAAATAACTCTTCAAGCTCTGAAAATCAAGTCCAAAGTTATTGCAACCAAATTCCATTTTTTTTTACCAACTCTTCCATTGTGCGGCTTGACTGATTCTTTCTGAGATCCATGAACTAATTTTAGATATGGTGGTTATGGGATCATTCTCCCTCTCCTATCATTAGCTGCCAGCGATCCGCCCTTAGTCCCATGCTAATCCACTCTCCACATGAAGGTTTGGTGAGATCCGTTGCAACAACCTGCACTCAAATTAGTGGAGATAACTACCATTCTGTATCGGCCCCATTGGCAGCATTTTAGTGGAGATAACTACCATTCAATAAGCATGTGAATGCATCTCCCTTAGTATAGGACAATTCATTAAGTATTTTTTATGTATCGAATTGTATTCGTATCTATATTTGTACTCGAATTATGCTACTATGCTTTAAACTGATGTCGTAGACCAACTCAGCCATTTCAAATGATGTGCAGAAAAAGGTGACAGTGATACTCATTTTCTTTAAATCAATTAAAAATAAAAAACAATTTCAATATGCTGCTACGCAATCTTTGTACACTCACAACGAATCGAAAAAACAAATGAAATGGCAATTAATGAAGGACAAGATACAACCCTAATAAGAAAACAAGTTAGTTAAGATAAAATTAAAACTTAAATGCGAGATTAAATAAACATCAATCAGGATATAAGACTTGTTTTTAACCCCATTATTAGTCCCTGTCATAGGCTAGCAAGGACTATTGTAATCGGCTTGCCGTCATTTTCAATACTTTGCACTTAAATCAATACATCTTGTAGTCTTCTAAACAAAGTTCTGAAAGTACAAAATCTTTAAACCGTCCTTTCATCCAATAAAAAAAGTGACACCTCCATTTCATCAAATCAAAATCTTGGAGGTCTTATTTGGCCTCATATTGAGGTCGACGAGTAATTTTCCTTTTGAAACTTAGATTAATTGATAAAGGAATTCATCTATTTAATGAGTTTACAATTTTTTTGTAATAATGCTACCAAACTTGCTAGCATTAATTTGAAACATTAGATGTTTAGATTACATATGTTATACTTTTGAAATAATGCTAACAGGGTTTTGAGTGTGACTGCCCCAGGTTCCATGCGACACGAAATGCAATCTATGCATCTGCATGTAGTGCATGTGCCACCGTGCTTCCTCCAATTGTCCTTGAATTTGAATGAGCTGGAATAACATTAGAATTGGAGCAGAGTTGGAGCAGATGAAATGAGTTGTTGCATTGAGATGTATGCTTCAATGAGATGCTGCATTGAGATGTATGCTTCATGCTTCTAAGTCTCTCCTGCACCAGATGTTGCATGGATGCTAAGTCTTTTACCTTGGCTTAGAGGACATTGAGCCTCTCTTGTACCAGATGTTGCATTGACAAGATGTTGCATTGACACAAATGCTTCTAAGTTGGTTGAGACTCTCGTTACAAAGGTAAAAATATCTTTGAAATAGCCTAGAAATAAACATTGTACACAACTTCTTCTGAAAGAGTAACGAAAATTAACACTGAACACAACTTCTTATGAGAGAGTAATTTAGGAATCATTATTAACAATATCAGAGCTAAGACAACTTAGTAATAGCAATTAAAACTCTTAGTATCACCATTTAGCCGTAATCAATAGTATGAACTCATTACGAATACCATATATTTGTAATAGCAAAGCGTTGGACTGGAATGGCACGATTCTCTTCAGAAGATGGTTCTAGGGATAGCAATGGCGTAGTACTCTTCACATGCACGTGCAATACTTTTCTCTTTAATTCTTCTCCCAAGAAACAACTCCCAGCCGGTTCGCTCTATGACAAACAATGCTACTCAGAACAATTCAAAGACATTAGCATCCCTTGGGTTATGCTATGATTGAAAATTTCAATGAGATGGCAAAGAACGAAAGACGGGTTCAAATGCAAGAGAAACTGGGTAGACGCTGTTGGGTCATTAAATATTTCGATCACGGTGCTTTTACCAACAGATGGATGGAAATGCACGATTTTGTTCTACTCTTCCTGTTTTTGTCCCATTAACAGTATACTAGCTAAGAATTAAGGGAGTAGATTAGTATTCTTTCATTTTAATTCCGTCTCTTTCCGGTTCTAATCATAGAGAATTCGTCTCGAATAAAGAAGCAGTGAGTGCCTATGTATACAATGCTCAATCAAGAGCACCACCAAGTTTGTGGCTCTTTTTAATGTGCCACAAAAGCTGGGTTATCAGATTTGGACCAGAATAACATACACACCAAGAACCTTTTTTCCTTCAAGGTAAGAACTAATCTGGTGAGACCTAAACTTGTGTGGTACTTTTTATTTTCTTTTTTACCGGCTTTATTCTATTTCAATTTCCTACATGCATAAATCCTGCTTGAGGGTGCATCTGATAAGATTGCATTATCATATAAGATTGAATCATAAAATTGCATTGTAAGATTACACATAAGGTCTTACCAGAAATTGATCGCGCTCTTTTTTCAGCCTGTTGTTCAATCTTTTTATCAGCTAAACATTAAATTGAAAAATGAATTTGTGTTAAAATCAATGTTTTCTATATGATTGTAGATGCTTCTTCATCCATCGTGCATATTTAGAAAAAATAAATTAATCTTTTCAGTGTCATGGCTTACACATGATACTTTAAAGAAAAAATGCCAGTTCAACACCGTGAATAGATTAACCGTTTTCGTTTTTACCTCAAAATGATTATTTTGATAACTGAGATCATGGATTTGCTTACATTCCAAGAGCTCTGCATAAAGGAGAAAAACTGAAGTTGAATAAAGATGCAAGAAGTAGGGATTTACAACTAAAAAAAGAAAGGTTAAAATGCAGGGATTACGTCAGCTATATCGTCAGTGGTTCTGATGAAGGCATGGTCCATCGGTCAAGGTTTTAAAAGGAAGATGAAAGTTATTAAAGAAAATGTTGTAATGTCCACGTCATTGCATCAATTGTTGCAGCGTTCAATAAATCCTGATTCAGGGGTGGCATCCTTCAAGAAATCCCCATCTTCATTGCATCATTTGTTGCAGCTTTCAATAAATCCTCTTCCCAGAGGTGGCATCCTTCAAGAAATCCCCAACATTAAAGAAATACCTGATTATGATAAACCCGTAGCATTCAAGAAATCCCCAGCTTTTCAAAATGTTCTTTAGCTACAAAATGCATGCAAGCCCAAAGTCATGGATTATACGAACTCCAACGTCTCGTGACAGTTGTGTTTCCATGTTGAGCCAAATGTAGTGAACATAAATAGGCTCTCTCGACTTCCCCAGTCTATTAAATTATTGTTCTTTACAGATCTCTTTTCAAAGCACTGTTAATTAGTAATTGATCTTTTATTGTTATTTATTAATAACTTTTGTTGGCATGTAGTCGGGGGCATATGCACATCCCTTAACTTCCTTTAAATATTAAAGATTAAAATGTGTCTTTTCTTGGTAAGAAATATCATTATTATTATTATTATTTAGGAAGTTTGTGGATCATTTTCCTTAATTAAGGGAAAAGGTATTTTCGTTAAAATCGAATAGGTACACCTTAATTTTAACTAGAACATGTAGTTGAATGCTTTGTTAGTGCTAGTGCACAAGGTGAGTCTTATCATATCTATACAATCAATCAGTTGCCAATGAATTCACGGTCCCCTTCCAAACCTTATATTTTGCAAAGAGCTCTATGTCAGGTTTCACAGTTCCTTTTTAGCTATCCTATTTTAGAGAGGTCCAAGGATTCAAGCCAGAGATTGAACCTGTGGAGTAGGATATTGAACATATAGGTTCCATTATACCTTTGTCTGAGGTTGAGGCCACATATCAGGCTATTCAAATGGCCACCTCAAACCCTGCTCAATATCTTTGACCTAAAGAGGATTACGATAAGTTTACTTCGCCTTTATGGGATTTTAACCAGCTTGGGTGGAAATATCAAAATAAGGCCAACCATACCAGCAAGCATTATTCTCCAACTCAAGTGCAAAAGGCCATAATCAGACTTCATGCACTCAAAGTATTGCCAACCTCATATACTAGTTGTTATCAAACTCATCCTGCTCTCCTACTCCTATTTTTTATTTGTGTTTATTTATTATTTTCTATCCAAGTGTGGAAGGAAGTTGAAGTATTACTAGTTTAAAAGAATCTTGATGTGGACGTTGAAGAGTGTTTTTCAATTTGGCGTAGCAACTTGGCAGTAGAGAGTTTAAGAGCTTTGCCACTTCTTATAGTTTTGGATTCTCTCTTGTAATCTGAAGATCGCTTTCCAGGTCACCATCCACTGGTTCCTTGGGCGTCTCTTCTTGACGATTGCGACATATTGTATAACTATTAATAATTGGTTTTATCGTGAAACAAGCTAGTAACCCGTACACTTATCAATGTAGCATGCACATCGTTAATAATTCATAATGCATATGTGTATATATTGCTTAATTAATGGTCCTCATTCTAATATTACTAAATTTTGACTACTCCATACCCATAGTTATAATAGTCGTTAGTTCCAAGATTTACAACTGTTGGACTATTCCTATTCTTATCAACACCAGAGTTCAAGTTTTTTGCGGTACCTCCAAATGTAATTGCATTAATAGATTTTATAACATTTGTTTCATTGTTCACATATGAAAACACAGTTTCATTGTTCCATATGTAGTCGAGGGCATATGCACAAACACAGTTTCATTGTTCACATGCACCACTGTTCATGTTGCCAGAAAGGAATCCATGCAAATATTTTCTCTTTTGGTTTTTATTCACTGTAAAGGAAAAAAAAAAACACATTTTTTTGTTCAATTCATAACTACAATATCTTAGTCTAAATGATGCTAAGTATTGGTGATGTGGAGATTTCTCATTCAATTTCAAATCAATGGCATATTTTAAAAGTATCCAAATTATCTAAAATGCAATTTAAGTTCAACTGTTAATGACAACCTCAATTTGTTTCCAGCTTCTAATTTTGAAAACAAAAAGCTGCAACATGGACCCTTAAGTGGGACATCAATCATGATAGTTCCAAAAGAAGCTAACTACTACTTACAAATTTTCAAAAATGCTTCCATATGGCAGTCAATACATAATCATTATCAACCCAGTTATGAGCTTATGGGGCCAGTGAATGGATACAAAGCTGAGAATTATCTTCGATGAAAGTGATGCATTGCTTAGATAGCTGAGAAGTATGTCTCTACACATTATTCACATTTACTAATTGTTATTCACAATGATCAACAAGTCCATGCCAACAATCTGACCATGTTACTATTTGTTTGGTGAACTCTTAGATTCACACAAAGTTTTCTTTAGTTACTGTTCACTGCCACGTTCTGGGTACCTTTACTTACAATAAGCCAATTGCATAAGGAAGGGACTTGCTGCCTTTAGTAGCTCCCCTTGTTGTTTACTTGATAGAGTTTTTTTCGTATTTCATTTTATTTTTTAGAAATTTTACATATTTTAAGGTATGCATATTTTTTTAGCTTATCTTATTTAGTCATTTTGAGTGGTCATTTTGAGTGTAACGCATTTTACATAGAAATATTTAGTATAATGTGGAAGAGACATCTATTAATACTATTTTGGTATCTTTTTTTCACTTTGTATATCTAAACAATATAAATGTAGAGGCTTATGTGTCCTACCTTATCAGAAACTCATATTGTCAAAGACAATATATGCGTTCAATGTCATGTCATGTGTCAAGAAAGTCAATATATGCAATATAAATGTAGAGCCATACATGCTCCACCTTATCACAAACTCATTCCGCAAAACGATATAATAAAGAGCCACGCATTACTTATATAAAGTTACAACATATTTGATAGGGGCGGCTCTTCATAGGTTCATGACATACGCCAAAGGATTGAGAGGCACCACACCCTTCAAAAATTCCTTTGACGTAATAAAAACTAAGATCCATGACCCTCACTAAAAGTTTATTTGAGAGATACATCTTATAATGAAAATTCATTTTTCATAATTCAAAATTGGAAATCATCTTTAGTCTCCACATTATATCAATTATAAGAACCAATGAAAGGAACTAGCAGAGCACAAAGGCTCGCACAGACAGAAGGAGATACACACTCTCTCAATTGTATTAATGAATAAAAGGTACATATATAGGAAAATGATAAGCTAAGCTAGATCCAAGAAATATGGATCAGATCCTATAGCATAGGAGTTGTTTAAACAAATAATCTAGATATGGAAAACATAAGTGAATACATTGGTTGCATTATATCTAACAGCCTCCCTTAATGCATAAATGGATTCTTGACAACACCCAATTTCTACCGAAGATCCTCAAAATGGATCCTTCCAACTAGTATAGTAAAAATATCAGCAACATTCTCACTTGTATTACAATAGATTAGTTCAATTTCTTGAGACTCAATATTTTCTTTCACAAAATGATGTTGCAACTCAATATGTTTGGACTCGGCATGATAGACCGGATTGTGTTTCAGCTTAATTGAGCTTTGATTGTCACATTATGATTCTGGTAGGTTGTTTTTGTTGTGTTCCAGCATCTTCAAGGATGCGCCTCAACCAAATGGATTGACAAGTAGCACTGGCTAAAGCTTTATATTCAACTTCTGTGGATGACAAAGAAATAGTTGGTTGTTTCTTACTTCTCCATGACACGACTCCCAAACAATATTAAAAGAATATCCAGAAGTTGATTTTCTGTCATCAGGATTTCATGCCCAATCATAATAAGAATAACTTTCCAACTAAACATTAGATACATAAGTATATAAAAGACCATAATTAACTGTTCCTTTTAAATATCTTAGAACCTGCTTTGCAGCTTTCCAATGTGTATCGCATGGATTAGCCAAGGGATGACTAAGAATGCTAACAAAATATGATATGCATGGCCTTGTAGTAGTGAGATAGTTCAAAGTACACACTAGTTGACGATATAAAGTACCATCTGCATCTTTAAATCCATCACTGTTGTATAATTTGAAATTTTGATCCAAAGGAGTTGATACAATTTTGCATTCACTCATTTTAAATATGTCAAGGATTTCCCTTGCATACTTGCTTTGAGTGGTGAAATTTTTACCAGAGTCTCTCCAAAAAGCAATGCCTAAAAAATAATGCAAGTCACCAAGGTCTTTCATTTCAAATTCTTGAGACATATTACTTTTAATATCTACAATTAATTGATATGCTCCACCTGTAATGATAAGATCATCCACATATAAGGATATTAAGGAAACATTTCCCTCTTTATCTTTCTTAATATATCGTCTTGAATCATTTTTACTTTTAAGAAACCCTTGTTGTTTGAAGAAGGAATCAATCTTGATATACCACGATCTAGGAGCCTAGTGTTTCAGTCCATAGATAGATTTCTTTAACCTGCACACAAGATGCTCCTGACTTTTCTGCACAAATCCTTCAGGTTGTTCTAAATATACTTCCTCTTTTAAATCACCATTTAGAAAAGAAGATTTAACATCTAACTGGTGTATTCTCCAGTTATGCTTAGTAGCTAATGCAACTAGCAATCTGATAGTGTTTAATTTAGCTACAGGTGCATATGTTTCTTCAAAGTCAATCCCCTCTTGTTGAGAATAACCCTTTGAAACTAATCTTGCCTTAAATTTGTCAATATTTCCATCAACTTTAAGCTTAGATTTGAATAGCCATTTAGATCGTATGGGTACTTTATCTTTGGGTAATTCTACTAATTCCCAGGTTTTACTTCTCATAATAGAATTATATTCCTCATTCATTGTAGTCACCCATTCTTCCTTATCTTTGGCTTGTTCATAGTTTAATGGTTCTATGACATTCATTACATTAGTCATCAAGGCATAATATCTAAACTTTACAGGAGGATGATTTTGTCGATTTGACCTTCTAGGTACTACAATACCTACTGGAATTCCATCCCTGATTCTCCTGTATTCTGTTGTTTCTTCATCTAGGGTAGTATCACTCATGTTTGATTCATGTTCCTGAACCTGTTGGTGTTCTTGCACATGTTGTTGTTCCTGTACTTTTTGAACAATTTTATCTATTTTGACATGCTCATCTCGAATGTGTTCTTCATCAGCATTGTTCATCTTTTACATATATATGTATTTTCGTGAAATACAACATCTCTACTAGCAATCAGTTTGTGCAAACTAGGATGAAATAGTTTATATGCTTTTTGATCTTCACAATAGCCAACAAAGACACATTCAATGGATTTTGCATCCAATTTCCTTCTTTCATCTTTAGGTATGTATGCAAAATCCCTAGAACCAAATATTCTTAAATGACTAATTTCAGGTTTATAGCCATAAAAGACTTCAAAGGGGGTTTGAAGTTCTAATTCCTTTGTTAGACTCATGTTCTTTAAATAAAAAGCAGTGTTTATTGCTTCAGCCCAAAAACCATTAGAAATGTTTTTACCTTGGAGAATGTTACGTGCACATTCCATCGGTGTTCTGTTTTTCCTCTCAGTAACTCCATTTTGTTAAGGTGTATCAGTAATAGTGAATTGTTGTTGGATTCCATTTTCTGTATCTTTTAAAATTTCCAGAAGTATACTCACCACCTTGATCCGATTTGAGTATTTTAATGTATTTACCTATCTTCTTTTCAACTTTGATTTTGAATTCCTTGAAGTATTCGAAAACATCAATTTTCCTTCTTATGAAGTAAGCCCATGTGAACATGGATCTGTCATCAACAAATATCAGAAAATACCATGCACCACCAAGTGATCTAGTCTGCATAGGTCCACATACATCAGTGTGTATTTGTTTAAGAAGTTCAATCTGTCTCTTCTCTTCATGGTTAGGAAATTAATTATGTGATGTTTTCTAAGTGCACATGCAACACATTCTATATGATCATTTTTATGGCAGGAAGACCCTCAACCATAGACTTTTTCTATAATAACATGAGATCATTGTGATTGAGGTGTCCATACCTTTGATGCCATAATTCGACATCTGAAATAGTTGATGCTGCTAGTGCTTGATGGTTTCCCTTGATTGCAGCCACCTTGTATAATCCACCAAGTCTAGATCCTGTCGCTATAACCCTGTAATGATCTTGGACATCTTTAACACGACACTTATATTTATCAAATTCTACTTTCATATCATTATCGGTGAAAATAGAAACATAAATTAAGTTTTTTTTTATGCTTGGAACTTACATCACATTATGAATCTGTTTAGATTGTCCATCAGGTAGATTTACACTTATTGCTCCATAATCTAGGACCTTATGTGACCTGTTATCACCCAAATAAATGTGTGTGCCATCAGATTTTTCATGATACTCATCATACTAGTCTCTCTTATAGGACATATGGGCAGAAGCACCTGAATCTATAAACCATGCATTTTTGTCATCTATTTCAGCATACAAAGCATGTTCAGATATAAACAGTATTAGATTCCTGAATCCAGTGAAATCAGGAGTGTCTTTGCTTACATAGTTTCCATTATGTTTTCTATATCTGTTATTGGAATCATTGTTTATCTTCTTAAAACAATCTTTATCTATATGACCTGATTTTCCACAATAATGGCATACAACATCTCTATTAGCATTAGAGTCATTGTGTGACATACCTCTATGTCTTGTATGAAACTTGCCTCCGTGCGAGTGTCTGCCTCTTGCCATCAGTGCCAGATTTACAATCTGAGATTCCAGCTCTTAAATCTTCATTTTCGCTTCTTCTTGTATAAGGATTCCGTTGAGCTTTGTAAATGTAGGAGGGGCCTATCTTGTTGCAAGTACTGAGATGAATATTTTAAAATTTGGTAATAAATGTTTTAATGTAATAGACACCAAATCAATACTAGATACTTCTTCGCCAATATTGCTCAGATTATCTCGTAAATCTTTGATGCGGTAGAGATATTTAGTTATGGGTTCATTCACATCCATCTTAATAGACAATAATTTAGTCTTTAAAAACAATATTCTATTTGAATATGACGTCTCATTCAAACCTTTGAGTTTGTCCCATGTATCTTTGAACGTCTTAGAATTTATGATATATTGTCTTTTATAGACATGTGAATTAATACCTTTGCTTGGACTTTGCGCAGTTCTTAATCTGAGATAGACAACGGATTTGTAGGCTTTTGTTCATCCCCTTTCACAATCGGCCACAAACGGAGAGCTTCAAGTACAGTGATTAATTTAAATTTCCAATTTACATAATTTTCTCCATTCAATTTTGATGATTATGTGATATATAAATTGACAAGAGACATGTTTGCCATTTTAAAATAGTTGACCGACAACCAATTTTAACCAGAAAGCTTATGTGAATAATACTGGCTCACCTCCTTCACTAACAAACCACTGGCAAACAGATCAGTGCTCATTGTTTTCTCCTGATCGGCGCCGACCAAAATCGGTATAAGGGAGGGCCTCACCAGCGCTCTTTGCTCCTTGTTGAAGGGCGTTGCCAGTGCACACACTTCTTCTGGTGGAGGCGTCATCGACACACCAGTGGATATGGGAGATGTCAAAACCCCAAAAATTTCAAAAAATTTAAAACTTTTAAAATAACATATAATCACATTAAATGCAGTCATTAACTGTTTGATTAGTTTATGCTATTAGAATTGTAACTGAAAGATTATTTATTTACTTTGCTCTTTAAGGATCAGTTTTTTTTTTTTTTTTCAGTTACTGATTGTTTTTCTGTTTACGACACAAGGTGGTTTGTCGTGAACGGCGGGGCCTTACTTAGCTTTCGAGCTAACGCAGCAGTTCCTTCTATTACAGGTATACAGGGAAGAAGTATGGTTCGATGCGAACAAGTCTCCGAAGTTTACAGTACAGTTTTCTGCATACAATTTGATTAGTAAAAGTATGCACATGCTAGACGAAATTACCATGTTTTTCAAGGTACTATTTTACTAAATTTTCCTTGAGACTTAATACTAAAGAAATTGAATTCTATACATAGAGTTTAATAAGTCTACTTGTATGAAAATTATTACATGTCCATACTGAAGATAAGTATAAGAACGCAATAATTACTTCTTTACTTAACAGCTAGCAAGGTAGAAAGATCATAACATCACAGGTTTATTTCTGTTAGTCAAAGACACAATAATATTCCAAGTTTAGACTGCATCTTGTTTCAGAATTTCAACTGATAAAATATTACTAATGTCGATCCATATTTTTCTTACTTAAGCATTTATGAGAAACAAGTATTTCTTAATAATTTAAGAGTTGCATTCTTCTAGAATGCTGAACTCACTCCAAGAGTACCATTAGGTTGACAACCAAATACTATTAGAACCAGTCCTAGACTCATCTCATTTGATCAATTTTTTTAAGATATTTCAAAACCAGATTTAACAACAAAGAAGATAGAAAGAGGAAACAAGTTATCTATTCTACCTTACTTATGAAGTCCCATATAAATCCCGAGTTTTAGAGAATGACAAGGTCTATTTGTCACCAAAGAATGTTATGACCATAACAAGGAAGAGTTATCTCTTTATCCAAAGTATCTAAATTAAGTACTAGGACAAACCAAATCAAATTATGAAAATCATAATAGAAACACCATTAATTGTATATACTTCAAAGAGTAAAATGTTTGTTACCTTCTTTTTGAAAACCCAAATGGTTGACATCATAGTTGTGGACTATAGTCATTAAACTATAACTATAATCTAATATTCTATAATTCTTAAACACTTAAACAAACTCTATGCTTATCATGCACTATGCTATACAATAACCATATTCTATGATTTTTAAAAAGTTATAGTTGTGTATTACAACAACTAAACCGTAATCATAATCTATGATTTTATAATCCTTTGAATACAAACTTGCCTTGATTCTTATGCAAACAAGACTATAGGGAAACCGATATATAACATGCATGGTTTATATTTATAAAGGACTAACGTTGCGTGGATGCCAATCATATGCAGGGAATACTATGGTTTAAAACCTCCAAACGATGATTGAGTTGTGACAACAATTGAATGTTGTGGACTATAGAATAATAACCAAATGGATACAAATTATTAAAACTGATACATGGTTGCATGACAACCATACTTTGGCACTATATAAAGGTTAACTGAACCCTAAATCGCCATTCTCCCTTTTCTCTCGGGCCTTTGGCCTCTCTGCAGGCTCTTCTAGATTATTTTGCTCTGGTGTTGCCGCCATTGTTCTCCTGTTGTTCCAGCTCCTCTCGAGCTCGGTTACCGCACTGTGAGGGTGGTTAGATTGAATATAAACTTGCTGCTTGCCTTTGTAGAATCACCATTGTTTGGTTTAACCTAGCTTGGGTAACTGTCTACCTTTCTTTGCTCTGCGTGAAAGATTATCCTCTCAGTAGCATGACTGGTGCTGTTCACTGGTCATGGGATAATGATAAAAGAGTGTTGCGACTATAGGGTTTATACTCCCCGTCGAGTTGCTGGGGTCTCCTTTTTGCTGCAGAGGTTGAATGAAGTTACACCAATCTTTGACCATCGTTTGACAGGCACAACGTTTGGACTGGCCGTGGCTTCACTGTGAGGGTTATTAATATATAAGGTAAACACTGCTCTGTTTACTTTAATATTACAGCAGTTATTTACATGATATTATAAATCTTTTGCATTTCAAACAAAAATTAACACATGGTTGTGTAATGGCTTCTTGCAGGCGAAAACTGCTACTATATTCTGCCCACAAGGGATTAGGGGTCGCGGCATTACAGTTACGGTAAGCCTTGGTCCCTCCACAACTTATCCTCTTTGAGTGAAACCTTAAGGATGGCATTGGGTTGTTCACTACGGCCATTCAGTTCCTCGTGGTTTTAAGTTGTTTGTTTTTAATGTTTAGCGTTGTGGGTAAAACCCTAGCTCTTATACAGAGCCTTTCGGCCACGGCCGTGAATGTAAAGCTTCGTTTGTAAGCTTGCTCCGGTCTCCTTGGCTGGAACTAGGTGCAGCAAATCAGATACCAGTCTTCAACTCAGTATTAACTCAGAACTATCAGTCAGTTCTTTCAGCCCAAATAGCTGTAATAAAAATCAAGTTACTGCAGCAATCCACTCAAAACACTTCCTTACTGTTTTTCCCTCTTTCCTCAATGAAATTCCTGAATAA
>LPNX010127162.1:292510-317917 GCA_001517045.1 Pseudotsuga menziesii
GTACTGTTTTACTAAATTTTCCTTGAGACTTAATACTAAAGAAATTGAATTCTATACATAGAGTTTAATAAGTCTACTTGTATGAAAATTATTACATGTCCATACTGAAGATAAGTATAAGAATGCAATAATTACTTCTTTACTTAACAGCTAGCAAGGTAGAAAGATCATAACATCACAGGTTTATTTCTGTTAGTCAAAGACACAATAATATTCCAAGTTTAGACTGCATCTTGTTTCAGAATTTCAACTGATAAAATATTACTAATGTCGATCCATATTTTTCTTACTTAAGCATTTATGTGAAACAAGTATTTCTTAATAATTTAAGAGTTGCATTCTTCTAGAATACCGAACTCATTCCAAGAGTACCATTAGGTTGAAAACCAAATACTATTAGAACCAGTCCTAGACTCATCTCATTTGATCACTTTTTTTAAGATATTTCAAAACCAGATTTAACAACAAAGAAGATAGAAAGAGGAAACTGTAAGTTATCTATTCTACCTTACTTATGAAGTCCCATATAAATCCTGAGTTTTAGAGAATGACAAGGTCTATTTGTCACCAAAGAATGTTATGACCATAACAAGGAAGAGTTATCTTTTTATCCAAAGTATCTAAATTAAGTACTAGGACAAACCAAATCAAATTATGAAAATCATAATAGAAACACCATTAATTGTATATACTTCAAAGAGTAAAATGTTTGTTACCTTCTTTTTGAAAACCCAAATGGTTGACATCATAGTTGTGGACTATAGTCATTAAACTATAACTATAATCTAATATTCTATAATTCTTAAACAAACTCTATGCTTATGTGCTCTATGCTATACAATAACCATATTCTATGATTTTTAAAAAGTTATAGTTGTGTATTACAACAACTAAACCGTAATCATAATCTATGATTTTATAATCCTTTGAATACAAACTTGCCTTGATTCTTATGCAAACAAGACTATAGGGCAACCGATATATAACATGCATGGTTTATATTTATAAAGGACTAACGTTGCGTGGATGCCAATCATATGCAGGGAATACTATGGTTTAAAACCTCCAAACGATGATTGAGTTGTGACAACAATCGAATGTTGTGGACTATAGAATAATAACCAAATGGATACAAATTATTAAAAGTGATACGTGGTTGCATGAAAGCCATACTTTGGCACTATATAAAGGTTGACTGAACCCTAAATCGCCATTCTCCCTTTTCTATCGGGCCTTTGGCCTCTCTGCAGGCTCTTCTGGATTATTTTGCTGTGGTGTTACCGCCATTGTTCTCCTGTTGTTCCAGCTCCTCTCGAGCTCGGTTACCGCACTGTGAGGGTGGTTAGATTGAATATAAACTTGCTGCTTGCCTTTGTAGAATCTCCATTGTTTGGTTTAACCCAGCTTGGGTAACTGTCTACCTTTCTTTGCTCTGCGTGAAAGATTATCCTCTCAGTAGCATGGCTGATGTTGTTCACTGGTCGTGGGATAATGATAAAAGAGTGTTGCGACTGTAGGGTTTATACTCCCCGTCGAGTCGCTGGGGTCTCCTTTTTGCTGTAGAGGTTGAATGAAGTTACACCAATCTTTGACCATCGTTTGACAGGCGCAATGTTTGGACTGGTCGTGGCTTCACTGTGAGGGTTATTAATATATAAGGTAAACACTGCTCTGTTTACTTTAATATTACAGCAGTTATTTACATGATATTATAAATCTTTTGCATTTCAAACAAAAATTAACACATGGCTGTGTAATGGCTTCTTGTAGGCGAAAACTGCTACTCTATTCTGCCCACAAGGGATTAGGGGTCGCGGCATTACAGTTACGGTAAGCCTTGGTCCCTCCACAGATTATCCTCTTTGAGTGAAACCTTAAGGATGGCTTTGGGTTGTTCACTACGGCCATTATGTTCCTCGTGGTTTTAAGTTGTTTGTTTTTAATGTTTAGCGTTGTGGGTAAAACCGTAGCTCTTATACAGAGCCTTTCGGCCACGGCCGTGAATGTAAAGCTTCGTTTGTAAATACTGTTAGGTTTATAATATTTACAGGCTGTAAGCCTTCGCGTTTACTGTGTTTATAAGAATTTTTAGGCTGTAAGCCTTCCTGTAAAACTTTTGTTACTGCAGTGGGTTATTAAAAGAAACAGAGTTATAGTTATTCTTTTGTTTATTGAAAGGGTAGGGTTTTACCCTCAGTTACTATGAAAGTTTGAAAACTGTTTCTCTTTCCCGCATTCTTCCTTTATCACAGTATTGGAAAGATTAAAAATTAAAAGAAATCTTACTGTGTTTCATTTAATAACCCAGCTGTAAATATTACTAGTTCTTTTTATTTTTGTTTTTAAAGAGTTCTGAATACTTAAAATGCTACTAGGTTTAACCCTAGTTAGCAATGAATGATAATAGTGTTGTTTGTTAACTCTTTCACTTTATAAAAAAAAAAGACTGGGTTAATCTTCTTAAATTATAAATACAGGGTTTACACCCTTATACAAATCTCGTAACTGTAGATACTATCTTGCATTATTTTTGTTTAGGTTATAATGTTGTAATTTATCTTATTATAAAGGAATTCTATAATTATAATACTTTCTAGCTTATTGTTTATTAAATTTGTTGTTAAGTTTTCCATACAGATTTTATACTCTGTAATCTATTTATTACAACTGTAAATGCAATTATAACTCTTTTAAAATTAATAATGCCTGTTGTATTCTTATTAATTATTACCATTGTCTGTTAATAATGTTTATTTACTTTACAAAGCACAGTGTATGACTAGCTCATAAATATACTTTATTTATTTACATTCTGAGTATAATCAAACTAAATTTTAATTGTATAATAATATACTATCCGAATGTTATTGTTATAATGTATAAAATATTGATACATTATAGGTAATATAATACAATATTACTTCTTCTTAATGTTACTATGAATATTATTTTAATATTATTTACCCAATATTTGGTTTGGGTTCTTTATTTAGTTATAAGGTTTGAATATTTCTTTATATAAATACCTGTATATAAAATAGCATTCATTTACCAGATTAAAAAAAATAGAATAACATTTATGAAAACATGCTTAACCTAGCTAAATAAATGAGTATACAGTAATTTGGATAATTGCATTCTCTGATATAATGCAAACTATTACTGATAGAATTTAACTGTATCATCAAATAGATAAGTAACAGATAAATAATTATGTCCTTCTGTCGGTAATGTTTTTATTTTAACTCTATAAGTTAAATCCTTTTTAAAATAGAAGATAACAATCATAACTTAAACTGCAAAGATACTTAGTCTATCTTTTCATTTTTACAGCTAGTCTTTTTCAGAAAACAAAAATACAGTACTAGAATAGTTTTAAGACTGTAGAAAGATAGCTCATGAATTTGTAAAAATGCTTGTAGTAACTGCAAGTAAAATAGGAAACTCAGTTCAGAAGAATACTATTTCTCAACACTGAGATACTGTGCTAGAGTATGGTCTGGTGATACCAGATGTGGAAAAACACAGTGACTACTAACAGGTTTAACTACTGATATTCTGAGATACTAACTTTACTGAAATTAACTAATTACTCAGACATATAAATAAACATAACATTCATTCATTCATACTCAGAAAACATAAAGAAATGAATGACAGAACCTGTTTAAGCTGTGGACAACAACAGCAATAGGAGGTCGTTCCTCCCTACCAACTCCTGGAGAGCGCTCAGACAACGACTTCTCAGGACCCCCGAGCTTGCTCCGGTCTCCCTGGTTGGAACTAGGTGCAGCAAATCAGATACCAGTCTTCAACTCAGTATTAACTCAGAACTATCAGTCAGTTCTTTCAGCCCAAATAGCTGTAATAAAAATAAAGTTACTGCAGCAATCCACTCAAAACACTTCCTTACTGTTTTTCCCTCTTTCCTCAATGAAATTCCTGAATAACATTCACCTGAATGAATTCTCTCTGGAATGAAATCTGAGCAGCCTTAGCTCTCTTCATTGAGTACTTTTAAAAGATTGCCTAGGTCTTTGTTGGGTTAACTGTCATTTAATGAGCCACCTGCTCTGATTCCACTTTATTGGGGAATCATGACCCCAAATATAGGGAAGTTGCTACCTGCAACTTAGGAAGTGCTTGAGGATGCTGCCACTTGTCCTTTGCCTTTCCACCTAGTTCCATCCACCAGTTTGACCAGTAACCTCTTTTAACAGCTCTCCCATGCTGTTGTCTCCATAATTTATTTATTAATAATAAAATATTCTGAATTACACTCCATAACCATTGACTCTGCTGAGTCATCAATCCCTATTTAGGATTAAGTTTAACATAATGTCTTGGAAATATAATAAAACAAATTACATAATTTTACAAAATTGGGGTATGTGATAGGAGAGGTGCCGTAGGCGCTCTGTCTACTCACATAAACAACGCTGGATAGAGTAGGGCTAAATTGGCAGACAAAGTCTGCAATTCACGTCCCACGACCACTGGCTCAGAATGATATTTCTTCGTCATATCATGACACCGTGTTAGCACTGCGAAATTTTTGTAGCAGACAAAGAACCAGACGCAACAGAAACGAGGAGAATTTCATGGAACTTGATGGAGAAATTGAAATGGAGGCATTTCATGAAGGAAATCCCAAGACCGATTTGCCCCTAATTGTCAGCCTGCTATTGGATATCAATTTGAGGTTTACATGCCTCAAACTTTGGGATGAATGTACGCTTTCGGAGGCGCCCTAATAATAATAATAAACACTGAGATATATAATAATAATAAAATTTTGCAACGATCTTCACAAACTGATGCAACTGCGTTCAACAATCCTCACTCACTTAGATCTCACGACTGCACGTCCTCATAGCCCAGCAGCGACTTCCTTTAGTGCTCGGGATGGTTCCCTCAACTTCACACAATAGCATCCTTGAACTTGGCTATGATACCGAATTAGAAGAACCAAGGGAAGGAACCAACAGAGCACAAAGGCTCGCACAGACAGGAGGAGATACACACTCAACTCAATTGTATTAATGAATAAAATGTACATATATAGGAAAATAATAAGCTAAGCTAGATCCAAGAAATATGGATCAAATCCTACAACATAGGAGTTGTTTAAACAAATAATCTAGATATGGAAAACATAAACGAATACATTGGTTGCATTATATCTAAAAATATCATGATATGATTAAGTGGCCATTTACACATCAACATCTACATTATTTCCTTTTTAACGTGATTAAATTCAATTTTAACAAATTCAATGAAAAGATTATCAATATATTGAATGATGGTTGATTACCTATACTTTACCAATCAAATTGAACTCTATTATCAATCTATTATCAATATATTGAATGATGGTTGATTACCTACACTTCACCAATCAAATTGAACTCTAAAAACCATGATTTCAAAAAAAAAATATTAATGTTATGCGAAACTATGATTACATACTTATAATCAACATATAAACGGTACCTTATCCCACAGAGGAGAATCTTTAACTAAGTTATAAACTTAAATTAATTTTTTTATTATTCTTCGCTATCATTTAAAATTAATGATAATAAAAGTTCAAAAACAATTATAATAAAGAAAATAAAATAAAAAAACTTTAAAAAGTTAGAGTGACATGTTAAATTTTTTTAAATTATAATTTGGTTATTAAATTTTTTATGAAAATGTATTAAATTTTTTTTTTTTTATTCTTATAAATTGATAAAAACAATAATTTTACAATTAAATTAAATTTATAAATTTAACTTCAAATACAAATAAATATAAAATAAAACTTTAATAATTATGTAGCTCATATTTTGTTCATCCCTGTGTATTAAGTAGAGAATTCTTTGATAAACGAAATCATACTAGGATGGACTCTCTTTTGATGTATTAAATAATAATTTCTTAAACAAAATTTAATAATAAAACTTAAAAGATAGATAAAAGGCATAAATTAAATCTAAAATATATAAATTTAAAACTTAAGCATAATTCAAATTTATATAATTTTGTTTTGTTTTAAATTTATTTAAAGTAGTTGATAATATTTTTAATTAATTAAGTTATTATTTGACATTATCAACATAGATTCATCTTAATCTTTAATTTACTTAGTATCTAAAAATATCTAATTTCTTAAGGTTTAAATTGTTTTAATCTTTTTACATATTCATAACAAATTATCTATATTTTACCTAAATATATCTATAATTTTAATTTTATAAATTTTTAATAATTTTTATTTTTATAAATTATTAGTTTTTATGTTTTTAAATGTAACATAACCATAATACTGGGAACTTCATCCTCAATAAATATAAATTGTGAAGTGTAGGTTTAAAAAAAAACGGGGACCTATTTGCTCGACCATTTGCACCGATCGGACAATCGGCAACGTCGGACGTGACCGGTTACGCACGGCCGGTCGTCGGATCCGTGCAAATAGTCGGTTCACTAGTTTATTCCTAAAAAAAAGGTGTACAAATACCTGTGACATGTATGTTTAAAAAAAAGGTGTACAAAAACCTTGTGTAGCGGGTAGCCAAATTGAAAACAAACTAGAAATCGAATTTCCAATCAATCCTGGGAGAGCAAACTGTTTTCCACAATCCAATCAATCCTTAGTGTATTTTTGGTTTAATGGAGATGCGGGGTATCGAACCCCGTACCTCTCGCATGCAAAGCGAGCGCTCTACCATGTGAGCTACATCCCCAACTGTTGTTAGCTCTCTTGGGTTTTGATATAATTGCTATATTAATTATTGTTAAATCGTGAGAGAGAGGTGTGACTTGGCGCCAGTCCAATGCTTTTTCAAATGTTATATGGAAACATTAAATGAAATAAACTTAAAATTAAAACATATTTAGAATTTCCAAATAGGGTTGGCGATTTTGTTCGCATTGTCAAATCATTTTTGTTTTTAATAGAAGTATCACATCAAATCCTTCCTTCACTATTTGTTTCTTGTTTTTCACAAAATTACCTAAAATTTGAAGCCGACCATTACAAAACTTGTTTTTCACAAAATTATCTAAAATTTGAAACCGACCATTACAAAACTTGTTTTTTCCATAGTTGTAAGTGTCCCACACATTTGAGATAGCAGTGCCAAATTCTGGCGTCTACGAAGTTGAAATTAGGCTTTCTCGATAAATCAAATAGTATCGACAACTCGATAAATCGTGTTGTATGAGAGGATTTCTGCTACTGTTCTTCAGTTAGAATGGGATGACCGACGATCATTAGGTGACGAATAACTCTGAGGGTCTTGGGGGTAACCATCTAGTTTTTGGTTCTCTCTAAGCATTCTTTAGATGCAATCTTAGTTACGAACGTGCGATAGTTAAGTAAATAAAAAACATACGAGCATTTCTTTGAACTATGCATGGGCATAATTGGACATGCCATGTCATTAAACACGCATAATAGGAAACAATAACACTTTCCCGTTATGTATTTCTATAACGCTCTAGCATTATATAAATACAAAACGTGTCAGCATTGTGTATTTTTGTAACGCTCGAGTGTTATATAAATACATAATGTGTGAGCGTTGTGTATTTCTATAACACTCGAGTGTTATATAAATACATAATGCTCGAGCGTTCTATAAATACATAACTCTAGAGTGTTTTGTTAAACATTAAAAAAATCCAAAAGTGGTTGCAACCTCCATTCCACATTTCCCATCCACAATCGACGACAACCACTGGCGAGCAGGAGGAAGAACGCTCGCATGTTTGCAGCTTCTAGGTTCAAAGAGGAGGCTAGCTTGGATAGGTATACATCTATGCTCTCCAATGTTTCCTCTTTCCTTTAATAAACATGTAATTTTTTTATGTTGGCCCAGATTTTAATTACAATTAAATGAAACCCAAAACTATTTTTTCATAATCACAATACATACACAATCCATGCCCATAATCTAAAATGTGTCAATTCCAACTAAATGCCTCCTTACAATCCTTCAATCCAAATATTTGTTCATTGTTTCTTCTTCAATCCCTCTTATAAAATTTAATGAGACATTCAATGGCTAAATGCCCATAGATATGGAATCTTGTATAGTGTGAAAGGTATTTGTACATAGTCCAAGTGGTTATGTACATAACATCATCTTCCCATCTCTACTTCCATAACCTCTATGAAGTTGTCCTTTAGGTCAATATCAATTAGGATATGATCCATTGAGTGTGAGGCATCCACTTTAATATGCTTATAACCTTCTAAAATCGTCCCTATGTCATTCCCAATAGCCCTAAATACTTCCACAGTTTGGAGGTCTAGCACTAAACCAACACGTTTTACACACATAGAATGCATGGTTTTCTCTTTGAGCTAGCATCAAAACTAGGCATCCATTTATCTAGGATAAAAACAGGTTCTATTACTCTAGAACCATCTAAACCACACAAAATAAACAACGTATTCTTTAGCTTTCAAGTGGAATACCAACCAGCCTTTTACTAATGTGTGAAACCCTAGCACCTGTACCCCAACACAAATTTCCACTCACTTCTACCATCTGATTCATTTTTACATCTTCACCTAAAACTAAGTTTCACCCAGGTTTCAACGACGACAATTTTACATACATGTTTCCTCTTCTTCCCACAATGATTACACAACCATTTGTACAATTGCTACGAAACTTGGTTTCACTCCCTTGAGCATAAGAGGTCCTTATCCAAGAAAGCTCCATAATAATGTAAGAAATTTCCTTAATCTAAGTTTGAAGCTCCAAGTGGGAATGTGTGTGTGTGTGTGTGTGTTACACGAAGAATTGTATAAAATTCATTTGTTGTGCTCCTTCATGTGTTTGTGAGTATCTTTCTTATGAATGTGTGTTCTATGTTTAATAATTGTTTTATGTTTTCTTGATGCACATTGGGTTAATGAATGTTAAATTACAACCTACATCTCTCCTCACCATATAGATTTTAACCCCTGTAACCCTTTAACACATATCCATTAAATATCGACCATACCAACACTTATAAATTGTCACTCACCATCCTTGTAACCCATTTAACATTTAACATTAAGAGATATAACCCCTACCTCATCTAATCCATAACTTATAAAAAAACACCTCAACATAGTTAACCACTAACATATATCTACTCAATAAATACCTAGATATTATAACCCCAAACAACCAGTCCCTACAAATCATACCATATATCTCCAAGAAGCCTTTTGTTGTTGCAGTATATTGATATGAGATTTATGTTTGTAATGGAAACATTCTTGCACAATATTTTTACATTTTTAATTTTCAAGAGATGGCACTCACTAGTACATATGGCTCAAAAGTTCCACAAAATATTGCCACAAATAAGTTAAAATCAAAATTTTCATGGATAAACATATAAAAATTTTTAAAAACATGTTTTGGCCCTCGATAATCATCGCTCTAGTGATGCACATAATGGTTCGTCGATATAGTGACAATAGTTCATTGGAATAGCGATGGTAGACGTAACATCACCATAAACGACAATCATAGTAATGGTAATTGAAGAGTACGGTATTGGTTTAACACATCCAATTTTTTATCTCGTTCAGTTTCCAGGTTAGTATTTTTAAATTCTTGGTCTCCTTTAATGTGTAGGGTCATACATAAAGTGAGTCGACTATTCAATTTTTCTCCTCAAGACTAATGGCTATATAAATTTGTCGCTTAGAATTTGATAGATACACATGGATATCTATTTTAAAGACCATGGAGCGACATTTACTAATTAGATTTTTCACTTTCCATGTCATGTCCTTTAATTTCCTATCTCCTTTTTTGTCAACAAGATAATTGTATTAATGCAAAGCCTTCATTACATCACAGATCAACCGTCAGGGTCTGGAAAGCCCACACATTAGTTGGACTACTTAGCCATAACTGGCACAAAAATAAATTCCCCTTGTCTTAACCTTCCGCTACCATCTACTCCCTTCCCCACCTTATAGCTAAAAATCATAATTGTTTGTTCCTTACAAAAAGAGACTATGTTCATTACAAAAGATACTACAATACTTCTGAATTTTCTCCTTCCACCATACTCATAAACATAATAACATAACAAAGCATAGACTGAAGCTAACATTCTTCCAAAACTAAAGGACACAAAAGAAATAACACACCCTTATCTTGAAACATCTAGGACCCGTCATTTTGACATCGATGGGTTGTCTAGATTTTCGAAGTACTTGAGAAGAGACCCCCAAGTGGTAATTCATCTGCGGCTGCACGTTGAACCTTTGGACCGTGAACAGGACAAGGACCCCAGGGTCATGCGCTAGCCAAGCTTTCACCCACAACCACTACTTCTAAACTAATTCCAAACTTAAATGCAATGCTGTCAATCTTTTTATGCATCACCCAGTTCTCATGCCAATGCTCTTTCCAGGATTTGACAGGTTCTTCATCACCCATTGCTTTATTTTCTCTATCCATCGAAACATGGGCTATTAGTTTCTTTGTGACCTAGTGGGTGGTGATCATCCTATCATAAGTTGAAAGATGACTAGTCATGGTGCCTGGGTCACTAACCCATTCTTCCACTTCAGCCTTGATAGTCTTTATGTCCAGGGTTTGCACCTGATCCCATAGAGTTCGCTCTACTTTCTCTATTCTTCTCTAACTATAGGCAGAACGTGCTCCTAAAAGAAGCAAGCAACCTATCCCACTCTTAGGATTTCCTGAGATGGTTTTTTCCGTCCCTCCTTGCTTCCCATCTTTCCCCCTCGCACTTTCCCCTTAGGTGCCATAACGAAATACGCTTGGAAATCTAACAGATATCCTATTGCCTTGTGCTTTCTCACAACATACTTCCTCCGAAAGAGAAGACAAAGCATGATGGTATGGAAAAAATTGGCCAAATATATAGCCTTGGCATTCATCTGGACTTGATGAACCTTACTCAAACCTATGCAGTTACTATTTATTGAATTAGTACAATACCAAAATTCTCCACCTCCCTCTATAGATCTCCATACCTTAATCGCCTGAGACTGAGCCTGACTGAAATCCTTCCACATTAATAGCGTGGGGTGGGAAATCTTGTGATTTCAAGTCCCAGTGAGAAGTGGAGGTACCGACCTCTTGACTTAATGATAAGGAATGATGATTTATAGAGATGGGAAATGGGAGCATCTGAACCTCAGTTTGATGACTTGACCCTTGCCCCATGTGAGCTATCAATTCTTGGGCTAGCTCACAATCTTGGGCCTCTTGGTGGTGGCACTATTGTTTCCACTCGTTTCTGTCCTCCGCCGGCAGCTGGCTTGCCACGAATTGCTCTCTCCTTTGTTCACCAACGTTTGACATCAAATCCTCCAACTGGTAATTTCCTGTCTCCTTTAATATATATATATATATATATATATATATATATTCAATTTACTTATATATTGATTGAGTTTTTTGGTCCTTATAGGCTATTAGAATGTCAAATAAATATACTTGGGAAGAAAATAATAAGAGGTATGTTGAGTTTAAGGCAACATTGGAGGCGAAGGGTGATGGAAAGTGTTATTTCCCTTGCAATGATTACAGGGGTTTGTGAACTAGAATGATTTTAAGAACAACAATTGAAAAACATTGTGAGGAGAAGGGGCATGCTGAAGGGGGGTATGAATATCGTCCCTTGGTAAGACAATATTCATTACATAATTTACTTCTTGTAATATTACTGATCATATATTCACAAAATGTTTTATCATGTTAAATATGTGTTGTATATTATACACTAATGTTATTACATTGTTTGTAAATATAAAGACAATGCCCACTAAATGTCGACTGACAGAGAGCTATTTGCCACATAATAATAGAAATACTACTTTACAAGGTGAGGAACATGGAGATCAGAATATTAAAGATCGAGTTCTTAATGATCCTACGGATGAAGATGACGTTATTGATACAAATGGCGAAGATGAGATAAATGGATTGCTCCAAGACACATTTTCTCAATTGGATCATGAGGACAACCTCCATGATATTCATGATGTTCCCTTACTCGAGAAGTCCCAAGAACCTCTTTATGAAGGCTCAACAACAAATATTCTATCTGCCATATTGTTGTTGGTGAACTTGAGGGTTTTGAATGGTTTATCAAACACTTGTTTCACATAGCTCTTAAGGTATGTAAAGTTGAATTTTTTCCTCTATTTTTAGTGTTAATTAATTCGTAAATTAGGGATATGGAATATTTATGACTTATATTGCTTACATTTCATTTTTTTGTCAATGTTGCAGATTTTTGGGTGAATTTTTACTACGCACATCATTGTCATATTCATCCTCATGATTGTCATCATGGCTAGCATCATCATCATCATCATCATCATCATCATCATCGATATCGTCATCGTCATCATCATCGTCATCACCATCATCATCATCGTCATCATCATCATCATCATCATCATCGACATCATCATCATCATCTTCATCCGCACTCATTATCATCGCCGTCATCTTCATTCCCATCGTCATCATCATCATCATCATTTCCATCATCATCATAATCATCATCATCATCGACATCATCGTTGTCATCGCCATTATCATCATCATCATCATCATCATCACCATCTCCATGATCCTCATCCTCATCATCATCGACATCTTCATCCTCATCTTCATCCTCATCTTCATCATAATCATCATCAACTTCATCATAATGATCGACATCATGGATATCATCATCATCGACATCTTCATCATCATCTATATCCTCCTCCTCCTCCTCATCATCATCATGTTATGATGATACCACTCATAATAACCATCATCATCATGATTATCCTCATCATCACGACTTTTATTGTTTCACATGAAAATGATGATGGATTATGATCATGATCATGATAATAAGAGAACTCTCGCGATAATCAACACCTACAAGATCTTATGTAGAATCTCAATTCTCTACATTATCTATTGTTTATCCATGTTTGAGTCATCTTTTATTTCCATTTCTTAGCTAGATATTTTGCGGATATTGCTTTCATCACATTGTTTCCTACCTTTGTTTTCCACTTATAAATTTATTGGTTCAACTATTCAATTCATTTTTCTACCTATATTGATGTAGATCATAGTGATCCCACTTTTACTTTGAAGGAAAAGGCCTTACCAAATAAATTTCTTGTCATCGCTACTTAGAAGGAATAGTTGTCTCTACTGCCAATATGTATGGTACAATGCCTCAGAGGAATGCCAAGGAATAGTTGTCTCTACTGCTTGAAGTTTCCCAAAGGTAGTCATATTAGGTGAATGAATGTGTGATCAAGTATGGGAATTTGGAAAAGAGATATGGTTCTAGAACGATCACCAAGTAACATATATGGCTCTAGAACAATTTTTTTCAAATTGACATCTAAAAATTGGAGGCAACACATGACTTTCCTGTATAATGTTCATTAATAATGCACAGTCCAACTCAACTCGTAGTCCCAACAAAAAAAGAGTAAAAGCAGTGCATCCTCAGCTAGAAATTGGGCATAAACACTCTGAAATTCAACATTAAAACATTGAAACAATGAAGTTGGAACTAGGTTTGCAAAATATCTTGAGTCATCCTCCAGATCTACAAGTTTTTCTAAGTCGACATATTAATGAAGCCTCAGCTACGAAAAAAACACTAGCACGAGAAATCTCAACAAACTTCTCAAGTTCCATGGATGGTAGGTTGAGCAAACTATTAGGTAGACATCCAAGCCAAACTATGTCTCAACGAAATTGAACCCGAGTGGATCAATGAAATCTATATATCCCCACCAATGGAGCACCATATCCTTGAATATATTTTTTAAGCTAGTACCCACTAAGTTTTGAACCAATAACCTTACACAACGAGTGCCTTAACAGTGCAACCATTTACCATCTATTCCACACTAAGTAGGCCCCATTTACACCAACTTTATTCTTAAAGTATCTAACATCAACTATAATTATGAGCTATAAAGAGTTCAATTAAATTTAACAACTAGATTACAAATATTACTTAAAAAATGAATTCAATGATTAGATAACAAATATATTGCTTAAAATATGAATTCAATAACAAAATAAATAGGTAAAGGATTTCATATGGCAAAAGTCAATATGGAGTCTGACAAGTCGACCAAATGAAAATGTTTCAAATATGGGGTTTAACACCTTTAATCAAGTTAATAAAGCGAAAAAAAATCTCACATTAAATTACTATGGCAAGGCACCTTTTTCCAGGGGAAAATATCAGTTCCTTACTATTTCATTGAAATGAAAGAAAACATTGAATACATCTTCAACCTGTGCTGAGCTCAGAGACTAAGGAAGTCATCATCAAGTATATCAGTAGCAAAGGTGTCAGCTAAGCTCAAATGGGAGGGAATCAAACAATGATTTGCAGTTATAAAATCAATCAGTGAACCAATAAAGTTCATGCTTCATGGAGACAGCCTGGGAGACTCCATCCATTCCCCGCTCTTCATTACATAGAGAGTTCAGACAAATGCTATGTTAGCTAATCCAAAGAAGCTATAAACAAAGAAGAGCTGAAAAAGGTTGCTCATCCACAGCCACATCCAAAGGATGTCAAAAAATCTCTAGCACAAAAGGAACAATGTTCAGGGCTAAAAAAGATAGAATGAACCCTAATCAATACAATCACCATTGGTGAATTCCAAGAAATGAAGCTGGCCCGAATCCAGTGTTAAAGCTTCTTTGGATAAGCTATCAGTAGATGTATTGTGCTCTCTCTCTATATATGAATGGCAGAGAGGTGGATGAAGTGGGGCTCCATCTCTCTAATGAGTTCGCACCATCCATCAAAAGTGAGTAATGTAAGTGATGATTGATGATTGAACCAATTGATAATGACAGCTGAATCACCATGAATATGTAGATGGGGGAGTCCCATGCTTTTTGCACAATATAAAAGTGTCCATAAGGCCAACAGTTCAGACCTGACGTTTGTGTTGTGGCCTATTCCCAGTTTGAAGCAAAAATGATGATCATGACTAAGCAGAAGCTGAACACCAACACCTCCCTTGTTCTTTGCAGAAGCACCGTCGAAGAAGCCAGTTGGAAAGTTCAATATGGGTGCAGGCCCGATATTCCTCATGGATAAATTATGCTTAGGACTGACAGGATGGAGGAGGAGGTGATTCTTGATGGAAAGAGCAGTAATAGTTACATCAGGCTTCTTGTCTTCGAAAATGCAATGGTTCCTATCCAGCCAAATGTGCCAGATAAGAAAAAAAGGTAAATACTTCAGTGTTTTCCCTCTGCTGATCCAGTTGTATACGTTGAGTGCAAAGGAAAATTCCTTCCAGAAATGCGGTATAGCAAGATTAACTCTGATGAATCCAATAATCTTCTTTGTGAAGCTGCAGTTTTGAAAAAGATTCTCAACAGACTCTAAGGCAGATCTACAAAGACAGCACCAATATGGACCAGTCCATCCTTTTATGATCAAATTATCATAAGTGTTGATTTTATTTTGCACGCTAAGCCAACTAAAGCATATGATCTTGAGAGGGATATGGAATTTCCAGATCATGTTTAGAAAGTCCTTGGGTCTATCAGAGACAAGGGTATTAGCAATGAAATTTTAAGGCACCTTACAGACAAAGTGAAAAAGAAGAAGTTTGAAAATATAAAATTTACAAGCTTTCCCTTGCCTTTAATGTAACATCTCTTTAATAATGAGAAAAATAAGGTCCTATTTTGCACTAAAAGCCACGACACATTCTTTAACTTAGGCAAGGTGGTGATATGAGTAAGCGTGCTTTTTACTTTGTAGAACTTCGATCTAAATGTTCTAAGTATCATCATCGAAAATCAATAATCATTTAGGCATTACATTATATTAGTTATTAGAATGTTAGATGTGTTTTTTACTACATAGTTTAATGTTAATATGAGTTGTTTTTTTAAAATATATGTGATAAAGTATATATTATATTAATTTTAATGGGTTTAATAGTTAAGAATATGTGTATTCTTCAAGAAGGTTATAAGTTCAAATTTGGAGGAGAAGTATATACACATTCATATAATTGGTGTCTTAATATATGTTATGACCTTAAAAATATATTATTATTACTATTATAATATGTTACTTGTAAATGACGAAGATATGTAATGAATGTCAAATCATGTAAACTAAGTTTAAATGATCTTTTGTATAAATACTGTGGCCAAGATCCAACCATTGAATGCGTATGGCTATTAATGATAATAATGTAATATCCACCAAAATAATTGCTTGATAAGTAACAAGGGAATTGTGATACAACAAGATGGGAGGATAAAGGGAATGTATGGATGATGTTACTTGACACTTGTCTTTTAGAGGTACTATCTCTCTTTCATAACTTTCTTACAAAGTTTCTTATCAATACTTGATTTGCGTTGTACTTTAGCATTTCCCCATGCTACTTGCGAATGGCATATTCCCCATGCAATGAATTTAAAGTTTAGGGGGCGAATCATTATTCACCATAATTAATGGCCCATTATTCCACTCTCCTAATAGCATTTTTGTCTCATTGGTTTTGAAGAAACCTATGCAAATCCCATGGTTGTTTATTCTTACAAATTGCAAGAGAAGCCCATAGAATTGTGGTTGGTAAGAGTTTTTAACATTTTCAGGAGTTATTGTTGAGAATATGAGAGGAAATGGAATGGTTAAACAAGTGTAATATCATGGTTGACATGTCTAAAAGAACTAAAGAAACCACCATTAAACTTGCAACTTTGCATTACCATCAATTGATTATTTTGACCAGGTAGGTTATTCCCAAAAAGTAACATGGGGCCTTTGACTATTTTTGCTTGCACTAAGGGGAAATGGAAGGAAAGAGGACCCCTTTTGGACTCTAGAACCTAGAAGGGGAATATTTTTCTTATGTCATGTAGGTTAGTGGAAGAGAGCCTCATGGTTTGATTGATGGTTGGATGTGGCTTTGAAATTCTTAGTAATAAGAAGATTGATTATGTCATGAGAGAAACGGGTTATGTCAAGTGAGATTAAAGCATTGTAGGAGGATCCTTCACCCCAATGGCATCATGGTCTAACTTGGAGGTGGAATCTTTAGCTAATTCTTATAATTAGACAATGAATCGTTCCTTAATAACCAATATGATGAACTTCACAGATAATATTGATAATTATTTCTTTGTAAGATGTGTTTTATTGTATAATAAATAAATTATATATAGGCAACACCATTTTCATTATTCTTTATATAAACATATGAAGTCAAAGCTATATTATTATTATTATTAAAAATTAAATTTAACCTTGAACTTTTAATTAATAAAAAACTTTGTATTAAATGCCTTAATAATTCATAGAAACATTTGAACATCTTACACATAAGAGGGCTCATACAATCGAATATGATCATACTTATTAATTATTAACCTAATATGATTATTAAATTGATTGAATTCCTGAGTTAGTATCCAGATGATTATTAAATTGATTGAATTCCTTATGAGTCAGCATCCAGGTTTGGAAACATCATATAACTTCAAATATAGAAACATTATATAATTTCCTTTGGCATGTAATACCTATTTCCAAGACCTAGTATATTTGAAAACGTTATATAATCTACCTATTGCTAACACCAAAACATAAAAAATTAAAAACATTATATAATCTCCTTGGGCATGGTAATACCTATTTCCAACACCAAGACACGTAAAATTTTGAAAACATTATATAATCTCCTTAGGCATGGTAATAACTATTTCCAAGACCAAGACATACATGGCAAATATGCAAATTTTTGTATATTGAGAAACCTGATTGTGTTGAAGAGACGCATTCTACAACCCAGCAAGGGAGATATGTGTGACTCCTTCTATGCTCATTCTAGAGCTGACACTTGTCCTTTATTAAAAATAATAATAAAATATTAAAAATAACATGTTGACTCCAATTAAATTTAAATTATTTAGAATTGCATATATATATAATTACACAAATTAGATAAATTAAACCCATAAACATTGCATTACATACTTTATCAATATTTCCTCTTTAAAAATGGGTTTGCACCTAGAAAGATTGGATCCCTCTCGACGCTTGATAGATCCCATTTTAGATGGATCTATGCTAGTATTCTATACACACCAAGTTTATGGATATGGATAAAAAATGGATAAATGAAAAATCCAATACCATGTAAGAAATCTTACACTTTTAGTGTTTAAACATATATATTTGTATTTATACATCAAATTCTTAAAATTGTTATGGCTTTGGGATTTAATATCACAAATAGTATAATTACATGTCATTTATAGCCAATTTGTTTTTATAAGTTTATTATAATCATGTTTATTTGAGTTATTCATGCAATTACAAGAATTTGCACTTATATTAACTTTTAGAATTTTAAGCAAAAATTAACTTAGAACTTGTATGTACATCATGTAGGATATTGCAAACCATATACAAAAATGTATTGTTGAAAGTCCAACTTAACTCAAAGATGTTTACTACAAACAATGCATAATCCTTGGGATTACAAGGTTGGTTACAACTCTTTGCCTCATAATACTAACATATTGCCTATGTGGATTAGCTAAACCTAAACCACATGCATAGTAATAGGTCTCATTGATTACTAAGTTTGCTTTGACTTAGTCACATGCATATTAATAGGTGTGATTGATTACTAAAGTTTGCTTTGGCTTGGTCTTCACTCCTTTAGGCTTGTGCTCTTGAATCAACACTTCAACGATGCACTAGTGTTTTCTTTATGTAACTGCAAAAGTTTGAGTGATTAATTTTGACTTGGTCATTGACCATATTTGATTGTGTTAATTTCAACTTTCATTTTTATACTACATCAACATTTATTGTGTCAACTCCAACTTTCCCTTCTATGCCACATCAATATGCATTTGTTGCAATTCAAAATTGTGCTATCAAAATTATATTTCATTGGTTATGATCTACAAAAATCTTCCAACACACAACAGTACATAAACACATCTATGCCTAGTCAAAATTCTGCACTTGAATAACTTGCTCAAAATCGTAATATGATCTTGGTGTTTTTTCATTGTTTCTAACACTCTCCCATAATGAAAAAACATTAAGCACTAACATATTTGTGTTCAATGGAATACACATCATGGGAAATCGTTCAAGCACTTCTCCTCATTTCAAGTATGTTACTCAAGGTAAACCCTCCGATTGTTGTTTTGGCAACCTGACCTGTTGGGGACATCGAGTGAGGCCCTGAACATTCACATAGATATCCAATTGGGGGACTTGATATCATGATCTCTTACTTGCAGCTCAAAAAATTCAACCACTCAAGCTAGCCAAATGCACTATTTAGCACTAATGTATGCCAACATATGACTATAAATTGCAGTGTAAGTGGGAAATGGAAATGAAGCTTTACAACAATTATTGGCTTTTTCAAGTGGGTTTTCTAATTCCAATATGAATAAGAACCACATGGCCCTTTATGGCTTCACTTAATGCATTCTCAATGAGGTGACAATATACATGTCATTGGGTAGGATGACATGATTGAGAGAAGTAAGAGCATCTATATAGTTGGCCTTCTACCCTAATGTTAAACGATAAACAATTTTTAAACATGGAGTTGGTCATTTAAAATAATTTGAAGCCTATTAGGCTTTATAACAATCACTAGAAGAAATGTGTGAATGAGAAACAATATGGCTATGTCCTCTTTAGTGATCGTGATGACCCTTCTTAATAATTAACTTGATTATTTCATAGTGTTTATGCCCTAGCATTCCAATGTGTGGTTTCTCTAAAACTCTATTTTATTTTATGTTATTTTGGACTTATGATTTTGTGTATCTATGTACTCGATTATTTGACATAAGCTAGGCCCACAATTTGAAGTATTTAGAACTTTTATTAATGCTTATGCAAAATATATATGTTATCCATTTTTTTCATTAAACTTGGTACATAGTTTTATAGCAAAACACATATATGTATCTGGTCCGCTAGAGTGAAAATAGTGAAAGGAGCCTAGACAAGGCCTCTTGATTCCCACAAGGTTGAATATCAGGGAAAAAAAGAGATATATATGCAAAATATATATGTTATCCATTTTTTTCATTAAACTTGGTACATAGTTTTATAGCAAAACACATATATATATCTGGTCCGCTAGAATGAAAATAGTGAAAAGAGCCTAGACAAAGCCTCTTGATTCCCACAAGATTGAATACCAGGAAAGAAAGATACATATGTTTCTTGCTATATAAAACTATACACAAAATCTTAATAAAAAAATAGTTTCATTTCAAAATAAATGTTGAATAAAAAATATAGCAATATGCACTTCAAGCTCGAATGAAAAAAATTAGGCTATACAAGTTCTAGAAAAATGAGCCATCTCAATGCCGAAATCTTTTAACTGATGCCGTAGACCAACTCAGCCATTTCAATGATGTGCTGTGCAGAGAAAGGCGACTGTGATAATCGTTTTCTTCAAATCAATTAAAAAAATAATAAACAATTTCAATATGCTGCAGCGACGGCGAACAATACTCTACATGTTAATGCGACGGCGGTCGCACTGTCCGTCGTTGGATCATTTCCAAAGAGCGATCCGACGACGGACAGTGCAACCGCCATCGCATTAATTGCTCTACTGCATGTAGAGTATTGATCGCCTGCAACGACATGCACCGAAATACTGACAGGTTGACTGATTGACTGTCTGACAAAACTGTACTCATACTTAGACTAACTGGAATATGGACATCAAATCGTAATAAATATTTCCAACATCTCCCACATTAAAAAAAACAATTAGAATTCGGTGATGATGTTGAGAGAAAAAATTACTCAATTACTTTCATACTTTCTTGCATTAAAATATTGTTCATAATTAATGTTGTATTTACGAAGGGTTTTCGTTATCATTGAAAAAAAATCGTAAGCATTTTGTGACCCAAATTTATACCATTCAAAACGAGAGAAGCAATTTTTGTTTCATCGCTTCGTAGGCCACCAACACAGCATAGCTTTCCCTGCAAAATTAACAGAGGATTAAGTGTTGCGTCTGGAACTTTTACCTAGTTTTTGAATATAAGTGGCTTTGTTATTGCCTATTGTCCTCATATATAATGACGATTTGTTATTTTGCAATGGAGTCATTACCTCCTTTAGACACTTTCCTCTATTGCGCTTTTGCTCAGTCCCTTCGTTATCACTGAGATCCCTCTTTTGCTTCACTTCCTCTAGGATGAACCTATGCTCAAATGGTTATGCCATTTTCAATGCTTCACATTGGCTCTTGAATTTCCCTCAAAGATTCATGGTGGTGGTATGACGTGGCATGTGTCTCACATGGCCTAAGACAAGGTTAAATGGAAAGATGGATAGTTAGGATTGTGTTTTTTGGGGAAAATTCCATACAATGCCAATTTGTGTAGTATGCATGTGGCTATACATTAATTTTTTAACTTAATAGCCTTTATATACCACATTGAAAAAAGTTTGGCATTAATTAATTATGTAAATATTGAGTTCATTTATTCGTCACTAGGATCATTCAAAATCCCCAATAGGATCATCGCCCCTTATAAAGCCAATAATAATGAAAACACTACCATTTATAGATGGTAGCTTTAGCTTTTCTAACGACATGTATACAAGATGATATTTAATAACCACTCTGCATTATAACATTTAATGTTACGACTGTGGAGATGCGAACCATTACATCTCATAATTGTAGCATTAAATGCTGCGTTGTAAAATGCTTATGGAATGATGAACACAATGCAAATGTTCCCACACCCATCAATGAGTGCCTAACACTAGTTTACATTGGGATTCCAAGGTGATTCTCCCTCACTTTATAGTCTTCTTTAAAGATGAATAATTGGAAGATTGGGTGAGGTCGTTCTTCACCTCTTCCACTCATAAATCTAATATTTCAAAATTTAACATGTCAAAATGGGGGCAAGATCACAATAGCGGCCTTACATCTTAAGGATCTGGCTGCAACTTGGTGGCAAAACGCTGAGCACAAATCGGAAGATGTTACCTCTATTTGCATCTCCAAATTATTTTCAACGGGGAATGCGTATCATTGACAGTATGCCCATTTTCAGCTGAAAATTAACTAAAGAGAGAATGAGCAATGAAACTCGATAAGTAATGCCTTCTAAGCTTTCATTGGATACTCAGTAAATTATACAAAATAAACTTTTCCATGTGGCCTATTAGCTCAGTTGGTTAGAGCGTCGTGCTAATAACGCGAAGGTCGCAGGTTCGAAACCTGCATAGGCCATTCATTAATTAAATAGTTTATGCAATTCTGTTCTGTTTTACCATGTTAGGTCTTACGACGTCGTCGTCGTCGTCTTGGTGTTTAATACAGGAAATAAATATGGCCGGGTGGTAAAATTATATGAGCATTGTGTTTAATTTTCTTTTTGTTACACATATAGATTAGACCTACCCTATTTTTTAAATATGTGAATAGAGATTTTATTAATATGATGATGATAGTGGTGGTTAATATTTACTTAGACTAAAAATATTATTTATAACCAATATAATATAAGAAAGAAATATGGCCATGTGGTAACATGGATGAGCATTGTATCTCTTTCCTTTTCTTTATCAATACAGATTAGAACCATATCTTTTAAATATGTGAATTGAGATTCTACTAATATATTTATATATTTATAACCAATATAAGAAATATTATTTATATCCAATATAATACAAGAAAGAAATATGGCCGGGTGGTAAGCATTGTATTTTTTTATTTTTTTTACAAATACAAATTAAACTACCCTATCTTTTGAATATGTGAATAGAGATACCAAAGTATGGATAACATTAGGATGAAATAAGAAGTAACTTATAATATCTTTAACAAATTAGAACTACCATATTTTTCAAATAAATGAATAGAGATATAAAGTGCATTAATTTTGACAAATTAGGAGGTTAGAAAAGTTTGTATTGTAGCAAATACTATGAAACTTAGATATAATGTGGGTATAAACAAGGCATTTTAAGAGAAATTGATTTTCATCCTCAACACTCAAAGAATCACAAAGATGGCAAACCCTTTCCTTCCAAGGAGTTTTAAGAATAAACCAACGCCCGGTTTCGCTATGGAGGTTATGACAGTTAGTTTTAATCTTGGCTATATTATTTTTTTCCTTGAACTAGTTACTACCAAGAGATACTTGTGATCTTCCAAATTAGGCTTAATGAATTCCTTATAGTATCTTAATGTTCTCTTAGCCACTAAATTTTCTGTGCACCACGTTTTCTCTTTAAACTTAAAAGTAATACTATTTTTTACATTATCGATATTCTACAATGTGTCATTTTCATCAATGTCCCAATGGTTTAGTCAAACAATTGTATCTTTACACCAACTCCACTTGAGGTGTAGTTGATTTTCACTTGAGTTTAAAGAAATTTTAGGAAGTCTCTCATTCCACATGTTATTTATCGTGTGCTTGTACATCTGATATCTAGTCATAGCCATGCTCTCGATCGGAGAAATACCCACTTTTATGAGGATAATAGGATAAGACATATTGCTTTTAATTTTGAGCTTATAAGTTATAAATCACTACTAGATTTGCTCAATATTCCTACAAGATTCTATAGAAAGGTTGTACCCCCATACTTCACAACCATACAAGATAACAAGGATGGCAAGAGTTTCAAAGGGGAAGTTCTTTTTATCCCCACATGATCAAGTTGAATGATTTACAATTATTTTCAAGACCAAAATACGATTTCCACCTCGTGTTAATACTTTTCTCAACATTAAAGTTCTAATGTGTTTTACATGTCTTATGCATATGTGTATGTTTTTGTGATTCAATGTGTTTATGTTTATGTTCATAGGGCTAGATCGCCCATTCGATAGCAACAGCATCTTAGTCATGTCCTCTCCATCATCGGTTTCAGGGGTGGGGACATAACAATATCCATCATTTTGGATCAAAACATTCATTGCATGGCTAAAATACTACTCTTAACTTAGTTAGGAGAAAAAAATTCTTTGCATACCATGGCATGGCTAGAAAAGATGTAAATACAAGGTAACTAGACTTGGAACTTCCTCCATTATTATATATGCATTTGAGTTATATTAACATGCTCATGAAGTTTCACCGAGTTATGGTTTTGTGTCAATGCTCTGAGTATTTTCACCTGCCACCTAACATCTTTAATGACAATGGTTGTATTCATGTATTCAACAAAATTGTGCATGCACATGAGATAAATGCTTAGCTTGTTCTTTTCCCATTAACCTATTAGAATTTTATTTGAAAAAACTTAAACTATAAGTTGAATGAGTACTACTATTGTTAATAGCAAAACAAATAGCAAAGACAAAAAACTAGTATTACAACACTCAAATCTTCCATTAAGTCACATAGATTAAGTATGGAAAAATGCAAAACAAATTTATTGTCATGGAAGAAAAATAATCATAAATCTTGTGCTAACATAAAAGAAGAAACATGTGAATTATGTTTTAACATGGTGCTCACAAATGCAGAAAATGCAAATTACAGACCTTTTAAATTAAAAGGAACCAATTAAGATATGAGAAGAGATGTTGTATTCTAAAGAGATTAAGCTAAGAATGCAAAACCATTCACTTGAGATGAAACAATACAGATTTTAGAGATCATGATTGATTGTATGCAAACAATCCAAATAAACTCAAGAAATAACATGCCATCCAAACTATAATTTCTAGGAAAAAATAATTTGAAAGCTTTCAGCTGATTACACTAAACACCAAATCATATTTAGTCTTCCTTGGACATCACTAAATCGATAAGTCTTTCTTGCATGATATTGTCTAACAATTTGTATTGTTATCAAGTTAATATCTGCTTTAGACATACTAATAAAGATAAACATGGAAATTTACAAAAATATTATGCTTGACGTGATAACATAAACTGCATTAAGGTGCAATGATAGACTCGAGTGCACTTTATCAAATTTGTGAACATATTTTGTTATCGAGTGCACTTTATCAAATTTGTGAACATATTTTGCTATGATAAGAAACTTTCTTGAGATGTTTTCCACCGGATTTCGTTCCATTACACAATTGCCTAGGCTTATGGCTTATCCTTGTGTTTATAGTTTCCTTTCAATTTATTTTATGAAAACTACATCTAAATCAAACAAGTGGAATAAGCAACAAAGTTGCTTAGTACCTGCCTCCTAAGAAGAGATTGAAAATATATAGCAATAGGATAATTTTGCTAAAAAAATATATGATAAAACAAATATAATTACAATTTGAAAGAAATTAAAACAAAAATGAATTAAAAAATGTCCATTTAAATACGATATAGGTTATTGCAA